>JANUSC010000045.1:600000-795000 GCA_025200525.1 Camellia lanceoleosa | reverse complement strand
TTGTGTAGATATTATCCGAATTAATATGGTTGTTATCTCATAATTAGAAGATTAGATTTGAACAATATCCTACCTTAATTATAGGATATATGATCTACTATGTATAGTTGGCTTTATGCCTATATATTGTAATGTCTATAGTAAATAAAATATAGAAGAGAATTATTCTCCAAACGTGTTGTTTGACAGAATAACCCATCAAAATCATGATAGTAGGTAATTTCTCTTTAAAAAAACTGAAGGACATAGAAATAAAAGCTAAAATATATTGAACTAGAATTAGAATTGGAGAGAAACCTTGCCCCTTTCAATTGGAATTAAATAAGTACTAACACTAACACAATAGTAATGTTATATTTTTATTCATCATTAGTAATGTAATGTTCCTATTCATTAGTATTGTCATGTTTCAATTTTATATGCTTATGTATGTTTATGTTCAAATCAATTCCAGCTGAATGGAATTGAAGGCAATGCTGTTTGGGGGGTTCTTGTCACTGTAGGTATGAATTCTATGCATAGAACTGGTGTTGACACAAAGGTTGTGGTAGATTATTGTCATATATTTACTTGATATTTTCTCAACTCTTGTTGTTTTTATACTAGAAGATCTTGCACCAGGAAGCTCTTGGTTATAATTCATCTAGTTTTTCAATAAAATTTTCTTTTGGTGACAAAAAAAAGAAAGAATAGAAAAAGGGATGAAATCAAGGATTCAGTATTTCTCGGTTCTTATTGCATTGCTTTAATCAGCTTCATACAATGCTTTTAATCCCTTTTTGAAACTTATGAAATCATTATGAAGAGTTTGAGAGAAGTGTACTCAATTGATTGGTTAGAGCTAATAATAATTCAAAGCCGAGCATTTGCTTATCAATCTGCATATGTACTTATCAATCTGCATATGTTAGATAAAAGAGAAAAGAAAAAAAAGCAGAATAAGGAATTATAGAATGGAGCCTAGAAAGCACAAATCTATTTGAAGAAACCACAAGAAGAAACGAAAGAAACTAGCCTGGGTTATATAAAAATTCTTTGTCCATGGACTTATGCTAATAATGAAAGAGTATGAAATCAGGAATTCATTCTTTCTTGTTGCATATCAAATTGGTTTAACCAATGCAGCTGTACACTATTATTATTTTAATGCCTGTTTATGTTTTCTTTTTGAAACTTAGTAATTGATAATGAAAAGTTTGATGGAAGTGTACCCAAATGAATATGATTAGGCCCAATCAAAATCTTAATCGGGGAATTTCACTTACCAACCTGGTAATTTGTTGCAGGATGGATGGCAGTGTCTTAGTGCCCTTTAATGAATTAAGTTGTTCATCCCTCTATGCTCCTCAGCCATGATGGTTCAAGCATATCGGAGATATCTGAGGTGCATATGTTGGCATATAGCTCTACTTTGTCTGGTTTAGTGCAAGACATTAAATTTGTATGTAATTTAATTGCTTGTTTGGTTTTCACTTTTGTGTTATCCAAGCTACTAAGTAGGCTGTTCATGCACCTCATGTTCTAGCTAAGAGCATCAACATCAAACTCGGTATGTCGTTTTGTTAGCTATTTGTGATGATCAAACTCACAAATGGCATAACTTGCATATGGTACACACCATTTAGTATTTCCCAACCAAAATAAATAAAAAAATTATCTAGAAAAATAATTTGTAGTCCAAATTTAATTCTTATAGCGAAGCCCACATTTATAATGTACCTATACCTCCACATTATTTTTGTTCATATTTTTTCATGCCTGTATTTTTGGTTCCTAGTAGTGCTTTGGGAACATCTATTTATCTCTCTTTTACTAATTAAATTTATTTCTCACCATGGAGTGCTATATAAATGAAGTTATCAATGGCTACATTGAAAGGAAAAAAAATTAGGTTGGTGAATTTCTCATTCTGTCATTTACATATTGGTCACAAACCTACTTTAGTTAACATGGGATTTAACTTTTAAATTACATCTTATCCTTTCCTTTTACATAGCTCTGGAATTAGTTATGTAATAAATCAGGGTAAAATTTTTTATTTTTACACAGCAATTATCCTCTGTGCATTGTTGCAGGCCCATCAAAATCATGAAAGTAGGTAATTACTCTTTAAAAAAAATTAAGAAAATTTTTCTCTTAGAAAATAAAACAAATGATATAGTGAACTACACTTAGAATTTTTATTGATCATTACAAATGTCATGTTCATATTCATTAGTACTGTCATGTTTCAATTTGATGTGCTTATGCTATGTTCAAATCAGTTCCAGAAGACCATAAAGATGAAGAAGAAGATGAAGACAATGAAGATGAAGAAGATAATCGAAGGAATTGTTGTTATGGAGGCTCTTGTCTCCGTTGAAGCTAAAGGGTTCAGGTAGTTATTCTTGAAAGTGAAGCTCGACAAGTTGTTTATGAGTTAAATTTTATGCATAGAACTGGCGTTACAGCAGAGGTTATGCTAGCTGATTGTCATGTTTGCTCTATCTTTTCGTAACTCTTCTTTTGCTTATACTAGAGGATCTTGTAACAGGTGGCTCATGATCATGAAGTAGCAAGGTTTATCTATGAATGTGTATCCACACTGATCTTAGGCTGGTTTGACCTTTATCTAGTTTTTTCAATAAAATTTTCTTCAATAGAGAAAAAAGAAAAAAAAAAAAGGAATAAAATCAGGGAATCCAAAAGTTTGAAAAGTTTGACAAAAGTGACATGGTTAGAGCTAATAAAAACTGGAATCCAAACATTTTTCTTATCAATCTGGAGAGGAAACTTGGCCCTATTGAGTGGTATTGAATAAGTACTAACACATTAGTATTGCCATGATTTTATTAATTAGTACTGTCATATTTTTTATTCATCAGTAGTGTCATGTTTCAATTTTATACATTTGTGTTATGCTCAAATCAATTCAAGAAGAAAAATTGAAAAGCAAGATATGATTTGGTAGCTTAAATTTAAGTAATAGTTCAAAGAGGATGAAATTTGGAATTCATTCTTTCTCATTGAATATCAAATTGGTTTAATCAATGCAGTTGTAGCTGCATACTTGTAGCACGTCCGCGAGGGACCTCGCTACAGTTCGGACTCAATTTGTGTCACGGTTCTAAATCTGAACCAAAGAGTCCAACTCTGGCAAATCGTTTTGAGAAAACAGATTTTTGAAAAGTAGTGCCAAACATGGACTGCTTTGCCAGATTACAGAGTCGCCACCCAAATATTTTTAAAATGGGGAATTTAGGAAACCCTGACTCGGTGCCGAAGGCCACATGTCCGTCATCACCAAAGTGGTCTTGTCTCGGGAGCTTGGGTACTATCGGGAAGGTCATTTATGAGCACTTTCGCCCGATCCGAAGACCGGCCTCTACTAACCGTGATATCCGTTTTTGAAAACTTTATGTGTTCTTATTCCGGTTATTAACCTAGAATTACTATGTGATGCGCACAACACAAAAGTATAGACTAGATCGCCCAATTTGGAAATAAACATTGCATATCCGTTTTATCTCGAAAAACGTGTTAGATTTTGCTACTCGCAAGTAGGCTAAAATACGGATTTCAATGAGTTGTTCCAACATCAGGCAATCCAACCTTCACCCACAGGCATTCAAACAGTAATATCACATAAGCATTTAGCCGCATGGTAAGCATACTGTCATGGCAACATTCACACGCATGTGGTATGCTAAAGCATAAAATACTTACATCGTACTCCGCGCCAAAACAAGAAGCTAGTTAGCAAACATGCGTGACCTAGTTCGTGTTAAGTGGCTAATGCATCGCATACAGGGATGTAATCTAGACAGGCTCGGCTACCCTAAGCATGGCACATGAAATGCAACAACTATCACGTATTCAATTTGGAATTGAAATACAATGCAGTTTGCATGATGTGCCGAGCCTGATGCATGTAAACAAATGCATGAACGCACGCATACACAGCATAAGGTATGCTAATTTAAACATGCCCTAATCTACCATCATAAGCAGGTAAATAAAAGGGAGAAAGAAATGGGGGTTGGAAGACATACACCCACTCACACACACTTATTACAAATTTGCCCTCGCTCGGAGGGACCAAATAATAATACAGTCCAAAGAATAAATGAATAAATTATTACAGAAATTTCTAATTATCAAATTAAATGTAATGTAACAAGAAAGGGGCCTCGGGATGCGCGAATGATGTATGCTTCAGTTCGACTTGCCCAGAAATCCGCACCATGCCACTGTTGCCTCTGTTTCACTGTCCTGCTTCTCTGGAAAATTGCCAAAGTCCCAGGAGTGCTTCTCAGAACCGGAGTACCACTTGGGGGTAAGCGCCACCGGGCTTTGAAGAATGAGGCCACCGGCACTAGATGAAGTTATCGATTGAAATACATTGCCGGCCGGCACAAAATTCTGCGAGAAGAGTTTTGACAAAGAACCCGATAAAGAGTGCAAGGCATAGAATTTCTAGGCAAATGTATGCATGGACACACTCCCTATCATGTAATGGACTCAAGAGAGCATGGCCCTCGACCCTCGGGCCATCAATCACGCATTTCAATGCATGATGGCCCGAAAGCCAAGTTAGCAACTTTGATATCAAATGGAATGCATGCACAAAACAAATCAAAGGGGCCCCAACCCCTATCATGATTGGTCAAGAGGCAAGGGATGCATGTTCAATGAAATGCAACCTAGGCATGGCGACTAAGTATGCAACATGAACATGCAAATGAGCAATGTATGCTAGGCTCGCAACCTAAACATGTAAACAAACATGGCATGCAACAACATGCAACGATGGACTTAAACTAACATGGATAACTCGCAAGCATGCCAAAATCAGTGGCCATGAGATGAAAATAGGATGCCTCAAAATGCGTGCACACGGGCACGCAAACTGAGGAAATGGCATACGTAATGCAATATGGACTTACACTAACATGAGTTAACCTCAGCCACACTCACATAGGAGGCCATCGGATAAAAGTGAAGTGCCTCGAAATGCGTGCACACGGGCACGCAAACCGAGCCAATGGCCCTAAGGCATGAAATGGCATGAAAATGATATGCAAATATGCAAATGAATTTCAGCACTCAAATATGGGGGAAAACAGTCCCGAAAGATGGCGAAATGACACCAAATGCAAGGAATGGTCCCGAAATGCGAATTTAGGCACCCGAAATGGCCTATAGCTTTGCAATGCATGCACACTATGGACATGGAATGAAAATACAGTAGCAAGGCAGTCCCTAAACTAGCATTTTTCCAGTACAAAGCATGGCCAAACAACAATCACAAGTATGACAACAATAGCATGCAAAAATGGGGGAAAAGAGGGGAACAATGAAGCAGATGGTATACGCAATGCTCAAACTGAAAAATATAGTTCTACAACATTGAAGAGGGACCAAAAATATGAACATTTACAGCTTATGAAAACCCCCAAAACAGTATGTAGATATGCTCAACATAGCATGCAAAATATGAGCCAAAAGAGGGCTATAAAGAGAGGTACACCAAGAATTCACCAAACAGCCTTGGACCCTTAACAAAAGATGACAAGAAGGCCAAAATGTGACTCTTTCCAGACCTGATCATGGCCGAAAACAGAAGCAAAATAGGCCTAACAAAGCATGCAAAATGAGGGCCAAAGAGGGGTATAATGACAAGTATAACATGGAGACCCCCAATGAAGTTGATCCCTTCTACAATGTTGTAGAGGGACATAAAATAAGCCTACTCACAGTTCATGACATGCTCCAAAACAGATTGCACACAGGCTAAACAAATCATGCAAATTTACGGTAAATATGAGAGATTATGAAACAAGTTCATGATAGAGAGGCCAAACAGGGTTGAGCCCTTCTTCAATGTTGAAGAGGGGCTCAAAATAGGCCCACTCACAGTTTACATTATGCTTGGAAACAGATCACACATAGGCCAAATATTCAATGCAAAATAATGGCATATAAGAGGATATTGAAGCAAGTACCAAATGGAGGGCTCAAACAGGGTTGAGCCCTTAAACAAACATGAAATATGGCTAAAAAAAATGACCTTTTCAGTTCTGGTCGGAGCCCAAAACAGTAAGAAAATAGGTCTAAGAAATGGAGCAAGAAAGTGCTACAAAAGAGAGAAATGGACACTTACCCTTGAAGACCACACTTTTGCTACCTCTTGGCCAAGGAATGTTGCTTCTAAGCCTCTGAAAAACCCCGCCTTGCTGCTGGAAATGGAGTGGTGATGGTGGTGCTTGGTAGTGATGAAGAAAAGGCCCAAGAACAAGGGTGTTTAATGGTTGAATGGAAGAGATATAGTGAGAGATGGAGGGATATAGGTGTATATATCAAATATGTATGTCTATATCTAGTTTTTTGCTCCAAAAAAATCCAACCTACACCAAGGAAGAGGAAGAGGGTTGAAATTTTGCTTTGAAATTTCTAGAGAGAGAGAGGTTTTTTTGGAGTGAGAAGCTCCCAATATTTTGCCCTTTTTTGTTCTAACCCTTGAGCATATGAGATATAAGGCCCTATATATGTCAAAATAAGAGCTTTTGGTCGAAATATCTAATTGAAAATATCTGCCACAGTGTATAGCAAAATATCTGTCAAAAATCTGAATTCTGGGCACTTTTGGCCGGCCGGCACTCTTTTGTGCCGGTCGGCAATCTTTTGTGCCGGTAGGCAGCCGGTAAGGTCAAAAAGTGCCGGTGGAAGTCCAGATTGAAGCCCCGGAAGTTAGCTTTCCAATGGCGCAAACCTTGCATTAAAATTCCTTCTGTAGAAAAAGTTATGCCAGTTTCCGTAAAGCCGCGCAGATTCGATCCAACCGGACTTCAACCAACCATATCTCCTCCCCCCGGATTTGGACATAGGAGATTCTTGAGTGCAAAATGAATCCCCGGAAGTAAGGTTTCCAATGGTGGTGGCCCCATATTTTAATTCCTCTTGTACAAAGAGTTACGCTCGTTTCGGGGAAGTCGCGCAGACTTTTCTCCTTCCCGGATTCATGCTGAACCACTCCCAAACTAGTTTTCTCCCCTCTTCTCCTCTTTTCTTCAACTTCAAACCCCTAAGTAAGGTGTTTTGAAAGATTTTTCATAGATTTCATCTCTCTTTCATTCATCTCCCGTTTGTCCTTGCTCGGTTTACCGAAAAGCGCAACATTTACCGAAATGCGAGCGTCGGAACATCGCGGGAATTTTATTTCAAAAATGTTTTGAAAGAGAGGGTTTTAAGGTATAAAAACCATCAAAAATAATTTTGATCCACAATGGGGTATGAAGTTGAGATTTGCCTCTCTCCTTGCCGAAGAAACTGAACCTGTGCACTGCACACCTTTCTCCAACAAGTAAACCATCAGTAGTGCCCAAGTCTTAAGGGCGGTCAAAAATGGGGTGCCTACAATACTATGATTTAATCCTTTTTTATTTTTTCTTTTTGAAACATGGTAGTTGATAATAAAATGTTTGACAGAAGTGTATCCAAATGAATATGATTAGGCCTACTCAAAATCCAAATCTGGGAATTTCATTTACCAATCTGCTAATTTGTTTCAGGATGATGAGAAGGTCTTAGTGCCCTGCAATGAATTAAGCTGCTTGTTCCTCTTATTTTGTTGGTTCTAATCCTTATTTTTGTGGTTTATCAGGAAGGTCTGTCAAAGTTGCTATAGACAAGGCTAAGAAGCAGTGCAGATTCAGCCTGGGTAGTGCATCCTTCTATGCTTCTTCAGCCTTGATGTCCAGCTACTTCGGAGGGAGGCATATATGGTCTGTAATTTGTTTGGTTTATTGAATTTAGAAGACATTAATTCTAGATGTGATTTTTTATGGGAATAGAGATGACCACACCATAATACGGTGTGACTCTCTGCATCCGATTATTTCCCATGGCTTGGTGATTGATCCTTTCCGCAAGGAGGATGCAAATCTGGAAGGTTTGGTTTGAATTTAAAATGAAGAGACACAATTGTATGAAGCATAGTGACTATTGGGTTTGGAGACTCGATATCAATGGTTGTAACCATTGATAAAGAGACATCATGTAGCCTATAAATAGATGGCTGGAACAATGGAACTACACACTTGGAATTTCTAATTATTCTCTCTTTGTTTTCACTTCCGGATTGTATATTCTTCTTGCGTGATAAATGCCCTCACGGGATTATCGATCTTCACCTTTGATTGTTTTTCCTTCAATTTTTGCTTGTTAAGTTTTCACTTTACTGTTACTAAAGCTACTTGGTGGGCTGTTCATACAGCTCATGTTCTAGCTAAGTTTGCTTTCAATAAGATCAGTAAGTTCTGTTATGTTCTTGTTCAGTTTTATATATTTATATATGAACTCTCTTTTTTTTCCTTTTCTTTTTGAAGAAAAAGAAGTAGCCTTGAAAGTGCAACTCATTTTGAAAAAAAAAAATACAATGAGAATAGGAAGAACCAGCATGGGTAATAAAAAGAAAATTCTTTGTCAATGGATATTGCACAAGAAAATATGCAATTCAAACTATCTATATCAGAAAATATACGACTGACAGAGCATAGCAAAACACATGATTGTTTTATTACATTGCCAACAATCCATACCATTAGGTAAATAACTAATTACTAGCTAGTTATGTATCCCAGAGTATTTTCAACATTTATTCTCATCTTCTTCAAGTGAAGCAAGCAAAAAACAGCTAGAAATGTTACAATTTTAAATCAACCTTTTTTGGCAGCGGCAATGAGGGATGCGATTTCTTTGCTTGGCTTTTGGAAATAAACAATCATCCTGTCTTTGGGAGGTAACTTGTTCTTGATCACAGGGTGGTCGAGAAAATTGTTCATCCAAGCAGTGGTGTTTGGGAATTGGATTTGGTCTACAATTTTCATGGACCCAACTTCCTCCCAAACAGGAAGCCAAAAAGAGATCCATCCAAGTGCAAGGTCCAAATTATTGGAAAAAAATGATTTTTTGGTGACTTTAATTAAATATTAAAGTGGGTCCCAACCATCTTTTGAGTTGGGTCTAAGTGGGTCAAGATACTTTGCAATGAGATCTTTACACCACAAATAGAATGGCCAAAAACCATTAAGATTTGAATGAGAAATTGCCTCATGAAGTTAGCTTCGTGAAAGAGGTAATGGAGTTTGTAACTTCTGCCTTTATTACAGAGTTTAATAGAGCATTAATGGGGTTTGTAACTCCTGCCTTTATTACAGAGGTTAATGGTGCATTATGACCAGCCATAAAGGCTGGAGGCTTCTCCTCTCTCCCCTATACATGTATAAATTGAGACCCTCCTGTCAAGTCTCAAACACAGAAATTGTTTCTTCCATTTTTTTAGTCAGTTTGCTAGAAATTTCTACAGTGAGAGAGTACTGCCACTGTTTTGTTCGCTAAGTTAGATAGAAAGTGTTTCTGCCGTAGCTGGTTTTGACCGTCGTATCCTGGGAGACAGACGCCGGGATTCCTCAAGCACTCGACCCGTGAGGCGGCGAAATTTGTTTTAAGGAAACTGCTTCCGTGCGGGCTTCGGTTTCGTCTCTTTACCCTTTTATTGTTTTGTGCATTTCTGTTGAAATTTAGTTGTAATTATTAGCATATGTTCTTGGTATATAATCTGATTTCTTCATAAATCTATTTATTTAATTTCACAATTTGAACAACAAGCTTAAAACAGATTTTTTATATATATTTTCTATGAAATTGATCGAATAGATTTATATAGACAATTGTATAATGTTACTAGGAACTGTTGCGGAATTGCTCCCTATTTCCATGATTGTAAATTATGCAATGTGATTCTCTAATTGCTTAGTTTAATTAGAATGCTCTATCATAATTTACATACTTAATTGTATTAGTATGATCTTATTTTATGCGTATGGTTCATCATTCCCCTACTATGATTTGCATGAATTTTTAGGTTATAAAATATAATTTATGGATGTTGTAATTTTGACATGCTAATTCTATTCTAGGTTTTAATTTGTTACATGCTTATTATTTTCTAGGCTAGATTACATGATTTAATCTTTAGAATTGTTTGCATGTTAATTGTTAAATGGTTATATGCTTGAAGTGCTTGGTTATTAGTTTATTACATATAAACAATTCAAATTATTTACATAAACTGCATGCTACTTATTTGGTTTCATCCTATTTGACTAATGTTGCATATGTATATTTTGGTTTTGCATGCTTCCAGCTTTACTATCTAATTTGCATGTGAAATTGCTTCTAGTTTTCTAGAGTTATACACATAAGTTATTTCCATGTTTATTATTTAATAATTCTTATATAAATTTTAAGATTTGTAATGTGTGGTTTTATTTCCATGAATAGTGTGTGATTTAATTGGATGAATTAAAGTTTGAATTAAATGTAGTTCTTTGGAGTTATAAAATTTGTGTAACTTGCCTATATTTATTTACATGGTTATTGTGAATTAAATTCTTATATGATTTATGGAAATTAATTTTTAATTTAATAGTTAGAGTTGTAAGTTTTGTAATTTATGTATAAGTTATAAGGTTTTGTAACTTGTATAGTATCTTAATTCCTTAGTTATTTTGCTATTCTATGATTTGCTAGAAGGTTAAATAATATTTGAATGTATGTACAATTGCTTTAGATTAGTTGCTTTATATTATGTTGTCGTTTGCTACTAACTTTCTTTGTAGGCATACCTAAGCGTGGAAAGAAATTTTATGGACTACTTATAATTCTCAATTGGATTGGTTTATTTTTCCTTTATATTTGAAGAAATTTTTTGCTTGAGATTTAGTTGGTTTGTTTACCAATTTGTAGTAGCAAGTTTTATTTGCTTGTATTATTAGAAGCATTTTATATGCATGTATTTGGTTGTAGCAATTTTTAAATTACTTGTAAGTTTGGAATTTGGTTTGGTTTTCTGTAATAGAAACCAAAGTGTTTAGCCTTGGCTAAAGAATAGTTCTTATTTGTTCAGAAATGACAACTAAGACGGATTTGGTTTCAAACCTTTGGGGTTTGAGGAAGTCTTTGGGTTTAATCATTTTATTCCCAAAGTGTTGGAAAACCAAGTTTGGAGAAAGTCTTTGGTTATAATCTGATTATTTCCAAAGTGTTTTGGTTTGAAAAAAAAAACCAAATTTTAGCAATAGCTAAAATATCTCTGATTTTATTCAGAAATCATGGGCTCAGTTCCGGGAGTACCGGTTAACTTTTATGAGTAGTGTAATTCTGGTAGCAAATTTTATTTGCTTGGGAATTGGTTTGTTATAACCTGGTTTATCCCCGGGAAATCTTAATTTTAAAGTTGTTTCCCATGGATTAGGAGTCAACATGCTCTTGGATGTTCTGTCAAAAGGTTAACTGGGTTTTAAGTGGGACCGATGTGACCTCTCCAGTCTTCCTGGGAACATTCCTGACCATGTTCGATTCTAGGTTAAATGGTGAAATTAGTTTTGAATTAAATTTTCATCTGAGGGATTTTCTAAGGGTTAAGTTTAATTTCTGGAATCACAGATGTGAAATTCTGTTGTGATGCTTCGGAAATGGCTTCAAAATGTGACAAAAAGAACTGTTGTTCCACCTGACAACCTTAGCCTCGTGAGATTCTTAGAGGAAGATCTTGAGAGATCAAGTATGATTAAAGGAAATCACAAAATTGCATGATAACATTTCTGAATTGATCAGAGGCAATTAGTATGGTATCCTTGTGTTATTTATAGCATTTATGATTGCTATGTGACTTTGCTTGAAAGCAAAGATGAGACAACCCGTTAGGGTGGGTGAATATATTTTTGAATTTTTAAATTCCAAATATATTCTTAAATTGGTGGCTCCTAGTGAGTACAAGATCACTAATCACAAAGATAGAAAACTGGTGGTTCCTAGGAGGTGTTAGACCATTGGCTACACAGTTATAAGGTTGTGGTTCCTAGTGGTGAACAGATTACTAATCACATGTCAAGACATCATGGTTCCTAGAAGTGGAGAGGCTACTGGTCATATGTCAAGTCATGATGATTCCTAGTAATTTGATCCTATGTCAGAACGTTGTGATTCCTAATAGTAAAGTGACTACTGATCACAGGTTAAGACATTGTGATTCCTAGTAGTAGAAAGTCTACTGACCACATGCTAAGAAGTTAGTGATTCCTAGTGATAAGACTACTGGCCAGGTTATGAAGTTCCGAATAGTAGACTATTGAACACTGGATTTGTGTTTCCTAATAGTAAGACTATTGGCTTCAGAGTGATAGGTTGGACCAAATATATTTGGGTGCCTAATTCGGTTGATGACATTCTGGGAATGTATTTACTGTGATATGATTTTGAGAGTTTCATAATTATTGTGACACAAGGATTTGTTTAAGACTTTGTATAAATTCTACAAAGAAGACTTAATTATCCGACTCCGAATTGAGGAGGATAATAGAAAGAAATGAGGGAGTACCTCTTCAGTGAATGCCAATGTCATTGAGCATGGAAAATTTTCTGGAATGAGGGAGAAGCCCCCCTTGAACGAAGTCCTGTATGTTTCGTACTTTCGTATGGTTTTTGAGTCCGACAAGGTCGTTCTGACAAAACACAAGTGTGAAACTTGTGTTGAAGCGAAGTGGACAAGATCCCGTATGAGTTATGGAAAGGCGTTAAGCCTTCTTATAAATTCTTACAAATGTGGGGGTGTCATGCAAAAGGTGGGAATACCTAAACCCAAGAGGGTTAGGATAAGCCTAAAAATCCGTTGACTGTGTATTCAACGGTTGTGCACAATATAGCAGTGTATATCGATTTCTTGTGGTTCAATCTGCTATTCCAGATATGCACAAGAATACTATCATGGAATCAAGAAATGCATCTTTCTTTGAAAATGTATTTCCGTGTCGTCTCCAAGAAGGGATTCAGAGTTCCATGAAAGAGGTTGAAAGTGACAATGATCACATAGCTAATCAAACAAATGATCACTTGCATGATCAAGCTAAAAATATAGATGAGCCAAGAAAGAGTAAGAGGGCAAGGACTACAAAGTCTTTTGCCCGGACTTCTTGACTTATATGTTAGAGGGAGAACCTCAAACTTTTCACGAAGCTGTGACTTCTCCTGAGAGTCCTTTATGGAAAGAAGCGATCAAAAGTGATATTGACTCCATCTTACAGAACCACACCTGGGAGTTGGTAGATTTACCTCCAGGTTGCAAGCCTTTAGGCTGCAAATGGATTTTTAAAAGAAAGATAAAGGCCGATGGGTCAATTGACAAGTATAAGGCGAGGCTCGTTATCAAAGGGTACAGGCAACGAGAAGGCCTGGATTACTTTGATACGTACTCACCTGTTACTAGGATAACATCCATTCGGATGGTGATTGCGATTGCTGCTTTGCACAATCTAGAAATTTACCAGATGGATGTAAAGACAGCTTTCTTAAATGGGGATTTGAATGAAGAAATCTACATGGAGCAACCTGAAGGGTTTTCAGCTCTAGGGTAAAGTAAGAAAGTCTGTAAACTTGTCAAATCTTTGTATGGTTTGAAGCAAGCACCTAAACAATGGCATGAGAAGTTTGACAACGCAATGTTGTCAAATGGGTTTAGAATCAACGAATGTGACAAGTGTGTTTATGTCAAAGACACTGACAGAGATTATGTCATTTTGTGTCTATATGTTGATGATATGCTCATTATAGGTAGTAACGATGAAATGATCAAAACTACTAAGAAGTTGTTAAACTCTAAGTTTGACATGAAGGATATGGGCATTGCAGATGTTATTCTGGGAATTAAGATTACCAGAATATCTGGCGGAATTGTACTTTCTCAGTCTCACTATGTTGAGAAGATACTTGAGAAATTTGGTAAATCAGATACAAGTGTGTCTAGGACACCGGTAGACGTGAGTCTACACTTGACCAAGAATAATGGTGAGAGTGTCTCTCAGCTAGAATATTCTTGGGTCATTGGAAGTTTGATGTATCTGATGAGTTATACTAGGCCGGATATAACTTACTCGGTTACCAGGCTTAGTAGATACACTAGTAATTCCGATGCTTCTCATTGGAAGGGCATTGTGCGGGTGTTAAGGTATTTACGCTACACTTGGGATTATGGGCTGCATTATACTCGATATCCAGCGGTGCTAGAAGGCTATAGTGACGCGAATTGGATATTAGATATAAAGGACTCAAAGTCCACTAGTGGATATGTGTTCACTCTTGGTGGGGCAGCCGTGTCTTGGAAATCTTCCAAGCAAACGTGTATATCTAGATTAACGATGGAATCAGAGTTTATTGCTTTGGATAAAGCAATGGAAGAAGCTGAATGGCTTTGCCATTTCCCTGAAGATATTCCACGTTGGTCTAAACCTGTGCCTGCTATTTGTATTCATTGTGATAGTCAATCTGCAATTGGTAGGGCACAGAGTAATATGTATAATGGAAAGTCTAGACATATCCGTCGTAGACATAATTCCATACGACAACTACTCTCGAATGGAGTTGTCTCTATAGACTATGTAAAGTCTAAAGGACAACATTGCAAATCTGCTAACCAAAGGGTTGAATCGAGTGTTAGTCGAAACGTCGTCAAAAGGAATGGGGTTGAGGCCTTTGGAAGTTACTGGAATGGAAACCCAACCTAGTTGACTGGAGATCCCAAGATCTAGGTTCAATGGGACAACCTAATTGCGTGTAACGGTGGTATGTCACTGAGGAGGTTAAACCTCCAGCCATTCCTTCTATCAGTGATACCTACAAGTGTAGAGGTTAAGCTGAGCTTTTAATGACTCTAGTGTGTTAAGCTGTTGAGCTGAGTATAGCAGGATACTCAAGTAGAGTCACCTATGTGAGTGTGAAGTGGGGCCGCTTCTAGAAGAATTTGGAGGCCAAGATTCTTTGAAACCACTCTTTGAAACCCCCTTTCGCCCGGTCCGAAGACCGGCCTCTACTAACCGTGATATCCGTTTTTGAAAACATTACATGCTCTTATTCCAATTATTAGCCTAGAATTACTATGTTATGCGCGCAGCAAACAAGTATAGACCAAATCGCCTAAGTTGGAACAAAACATTTTATGTTTATTTTAAAAATGGTTTGCTACTCGCAAGTAGGCTAAAATGCAGGTTTTGCCACCCTCAAGTGGGCTTTTATAAAAGAAGGTTTTGCCACTATCTAGTGGGCTTAAAACTCACAGTTTTAATGCATTGTCCCAATTTAGGTAATTCAACCTCCATCCACAGGCATTCAAGCAGTTATATCACATAAGCAGCTAGCCTCATGGTAATCATGCTATTATGGCAACACTCACACACATGCAAGGATGCTAAAGCATAAAAGCTCACCTAGTACTCCAAGCCAAAACAGAAGCTCATTAGAAATCCATGTATGGACCTAAGCATACTGAAATGTCTAATGCAACACATGCAAAGATGTAATCTAGGTAGGCTCGGCTATCCTAATCATGGCATGTGAAGTGCTACAAGTAACACGTATTCAATTTGGAAATTGAAATACAATGCAGTTTGTATGATGTACCGAGCCCGGTGCATGTAAACAAATGCATGGATGCATGCATGCGTTGCATAAGGTATGCTAAAATAAATATGCCCTAATCTACCATCATAAACAGGTAAATAAAAGGGAAGAAAGAAGTGGGGGTTGGAAGACATACACCGCACTCACCCACACTTATTACAAATTTGCCCTCACTCGAAGGGACCAAATAAATAATATAGTCCAAGAAAAATAAACGAATAAATTATTACAAGACCTCTAATCTAATTAAATTAAATGCAAAGAAGATATGGCCACAGCCTCCGCCTTGGGATGCGCGAATGATGTATGCTTCAGTCCGACTTGCCCAGAAACCCGCATCGTGACATCGCCGCTTTTTGCCTCTGTTTTTCAAAAGCGCCAAAGCCTCAGAACACCTTCTACATACACTTAAGATCACCACCGGCTAAAGGGGAACATCACCGGCTAAAGGGTGTGGCCACCGGCTGCATTTGGAATCATCGGCTATTCATAAAGTGCCGGTCGGCACAAAATTCCTGCAGAGGACAGTTTGACAGCAACAGCAGGCAAACAGTGCATGATATGGATTTTAGAGCAAATTTATGCATGGCCAATGCTTCCCTATCATGCGTGGGACTCAAGGAAGCATGACCCTTGGTTCTTGGATCATCAATTATGCATCTTGGTGCATGATAGCCTAAGGAACTAAGTTTGCATTTTAATATAAAAATGCATGCAAACACACAAATGAAACCAAGACCTTATCATGAGTTGGTCAAGGGCCTTGGTGACCAAGAATTGAAATAAGTTGCACCACTTGTAGTGTGAACTTCTCTCAACCCTTACACTTGGTTTGACACCCCAAACCAAGACATGGAATGCATGTATGCAACAAGGCTCAACAATGCAACAATAATGCAAAAATGCAAGGCGTACCAAATGCAATGCAACATGATATTAAATGTGCAATACTAGGCATGCAAAATGCAAGGTGTAATGCAATCATGAACACTTAAGGCAATGGGAATGATATGTAGTAACACTTAATGAATCAATTAAGAAACCACCATGAGGCAAGCATGCAATGGTGGATTTAACTACAATGGGGGAACCTTCAAATCTCCCCAAAAACAGTGGCAAAACATGCCCAAAATGGTGACCAATACTCATGCAAACATGTAAGTCAAATGGCCTAGGATTAAGGCACAAAAAGGGAGCACCCTTCCACCACTACTAAGACCAATCGTGGCATGAATTATTTAAGCAAAAACAGAGTTCCATCATGCAAAAATACCCCCACAAACCTTGATATGGCAGCCCCAAAATGCATTAATCATGCAAGCATGCACAATACCCTCTTTAAAGCATAAGAGACCAACACTTCAAGACATGGAAGAGGTGATAAATGGAGACGTATAGGCATGGAATAGGGACTGAAATGCGATCTAAAATGATGCCAAATCATAAGATCGAGGTAGGCTAAACATGCTAGGGACTCACACACCCAAGGCTTGCAAGCTAACAAGCAAGATAACAACACCAAACATGCCAAACATGGTAAAAACAGTGGCTAACAACCCTTTTTCATGGCAAATCAAGATCAAATGCTATAACATGCAAGGCTAAAACATGAGGATATGGTAGGCTAATGGCATGGCACACTTCCAAGCAAAGTAAAGCATTACAAAGCAAGTATGAGAGGCATGTTAGGGGCCATAAATCCAACCTAAAATAGAGGCATAACATATCATTTTAACCACAAATATGCTTTGAAATGAAGCCAAAAACAACCATACACACATGCTATTTTTTTAGGCCAAAAACAAAGGCAAGCAAGGGACAAAGGGGAGAGGGGTGTCCCTCCCCTATATGAGACTTCAAGACACCTTCCTCACCACTGAAAACCCACTGGTGAGAAGACCAAAAACACCAAGTAAACAAAGCCTTACCAAAAGAACACCAAAATGGCCAAACAAAGCCTAAAAGGGTGAGCCTTTACTCAAACCACAAAATGACCTTAATGAAGGTTCAAGAGCAAGTAAAAACAAGAGTTTTTTCAGTTATAGGCAAAGCTCAAAACACAAAGCAAGGGGGGTAGAAACTAGTTGCAAGAATGGGGAAACTAAAGTAAAGAGTTTACCCTTGAAGATCCCTTGAAGAGCAGGTGGTCCAGCCACTCTCTAGTGATCAAAGTCAGTCCAAAATCACCACAAACAACCCTCCAAGTCCCTCAATCTCGGAGCTAGGTGTAATAGTGTGTGTAATGGTGTAAAAGTAAGGTAAAACACACTATTTAGGTCTAAAATACACACACAAGGATGAGAGAGATGGAAAATATAGAGAGAGAGAGAGAGAGATATATGAGCTCTGGTTTTTGATCTCTCAAATGGCCAACCCCTCAGCCAAGAAGACAAAGCCTCCTCTTATAGAGGAGACAACTTTGTAAGCTTAGCCACTAAGCAAACAAGAGGCTCATCCCTCCATACACGTGTATGGAGGGGAAGCAAGTGCGATACAGCTGCCTAAAAATATCTCAAAAAGCAACTGCACAGTAGTCGGTAGGGCAAAATTGTCATTTTGACAAAATTGACTGCCGACTGGCACAAAAGAGTGCCGACCGGCACAATATAGTGCCGATGGAAACACCAACCAGCCGGTGGCCTCTAGCCACTGCCGATGGTGTGTGGGGAGGCCTCACAAGGCATTCCCTGCCCCTCCAAGGCAAAGCACAAGTGCTTGGTGCAAAACCAGACACAAAACGGTCGAGTTCGGAGGTCCTGAGGCAAGGCGCGTAGCCGAGAACTCCGAGAACCCCAAACGAACACGAACATGGATAATCACCGAGTGTTCCAGCGGTGACGTCCAAGTCTTGAGGACGGTCAAAAATGGGGTGTCTACACATGTTAAAGTCAATACAAATTTAGCATGCGTGCAAGTTTTTCAGATTCAAACAGATATCGGGTGCCGGTGCGCCTACGGTGGACTACAGTGTTTGATGCGTCAGCGTGTTTTGAGTAAGTGCAATGTAAACATGGTGCACGTGTGCACATTTTCGTGAATCAAGCAGATATCGTTTCAGCAGTACTACGGTGGACTACGGCCTGTGATGTGTCAGTGTGTTTGTGAGGATCAGCATACAGATATGGTGCATGTGTGTACGTTTTTTTTTAGATTCAAGCAGATATCGGGTTATAGTGTGCCAGTAGGTGAACTACAACGTATGATGCGTCAGCATGTTTTGTGTGGTTCAGTTTAAATACAGCATACAATACGTTTTCAGATTCAAATAAGTGCCGGGAGTCGGTAGGTTTGTAGTGAAGTACGGTGTGTGCCGTGTGTTTGGGTGATTGAGACTAGTGCAGTGTGTGTGCATGTGTCCGTCTTAAACAGATATCCGTTGTAAGCATGATTGCGATTAACTACAAGCATGTACAAAGATATCGAGCTAAGCGCTTAAAGAACAGATTCGGCTATGGCGATTAACGATTCTACATTGCGTAAAGTAAACAGAGCAAAAATGTTACCTCGGAAGCGCCGAAGGATAGGTGAGAGGTCGGCTCGCGCAGGAGAAGCTCCGGGTCCAGTGCTCGGTCAAAGCCGCGGAAATGGCGAAGACCATCCGGAGGTAGGACATAGATCGCCGGGCGGTAGGTCGCCGGGTCGAAGGGACGCTCACTCAACGGAAGGAGCTCGACCCCGGGATCCATCTTGTGATCTGGGGGAGTCCCGACGTGTGGAACATCGTCAGCCATGACAATGGTGGTAAGAAAATGGCCGGAAGAGCTGGAATGCGAAAAGTCAACCCCGAGCGGGCCGAAAATGACCGGGAAGGCCGGAAGATGGAAAGGCACGGAAATGAAGAGGAAATCAAGGGGAACAAGTCCCGAAAAGTGGAAATAGCAAAGGATGCTCCGAAACGGAATTTCGATTGGTGGAAAATGTCCGAAACGCGAAGAAAATCGCGAATCCGACGACGAAACGGGCTCGGAACGCGAAGAAAACAAGGAAATGAAGAGAAAAAATGCTCTAGAGAGAGAGGGCAACAGTTTTCGGCGCACAAGAAGTAAGAAAATAGGGTTTAGGAGCCCTATTTTATAAAACCCGAGGCAAATTGCCAAAACTGCCCCCGATCAGCAATTTTTGGCCGGTCGGCACAATATTGTGCCGGTGGATTTATTTTGCAGCCGGTGGCCACCTAGCCCAGCCGGTGGTGTTCCCACAGCCTTGTTTAGGCCATGTGAGCAGTTTTGGGTCTTCATAGCTCAAGAAAGTGCAAGAAATGCATCCCCAACGCTCAACCAGCCTCCGTTTTGACCTCGGACCGTGTCTTCTGTGCGTGGCACTCAGATTCAAGCAAAGATTGTATCCTTTTGTATCCTTTTGTCTTTTACAAGATTCAAAAGTTACCCCGTGTGCGTTGCACGCATCCATCGCGTTGTCCGGTGCGTCGCATCGCGCCGTCTTGCACGTCCCTTGCGACTTGCACCGTTTTGCGTTTTCGTGTGGCATGCGTGTCATACTTGCATTTCATTTTCCATTCAATGAGGTATGCATGCCTCATTTTGCACTTCATTGCATCTCGAGGTACGTGTGCCTCGTTTTGCATTTCATTTTCCATTCAATGAGGTATGCGTGCCTCATTTTGCACTTCATTGCATCTCGAGGTACGTGTGCCTCGTTTTGCATTTCATTTTCCATTCAATGAGGTATGCATGCCTCATTTTGCACTTCATTGCATCTCGAGGTACGTGTGTCTCGTTTTGCATTTCATTTTCCATTCAATGAGGCATGCGTGTCTCATTTGTATTGGCATACGTGTCCCATGTGCGTTGCCTCATGTTCCCCCCCTCTCGCGTGTACTACGCTGAGAGGCTTCTTTTTCTTTTGTCTTTCCCTCTCTCGCGTGTACTATGCTGAGAGGCTTTTGTTTTCCTCTCTCGCGTGTACTACGCTGAGAGGCCTCTTTTTTGTCTTTCCCCTCTCACGTGTACTACGCTGAGAGGTTTCTTTTGCCTTTTTTTTTCTCTCCTGCGTGCGATACGCAGAGAGATGTTGTGTTTGAGACTCCGGGTATTCTCGGTAGTCGCTTCTAGCCTTCTCTGCGTAGGCGCCGTGAGAATTGCTTAATTCTCTTAATCCTTGCTGCATGAGATGTAGTTTGGATCGAGTTTACTCGCTTGCATCGCATTCACTTAAAGTGTTGTGTAATCGTTGTCCCCGTCGGGTCTGGCAAGACCTTAAACACGCGCGGTCTAGGAGACCTTAAATTCTCAGGAGGTGCAAGACCTTCGGTGCATTAAGGTGCACACCTCATTGCATTTGGCATGCATCGCATCGCACTATCTTGTGCATCACATCTCAGTCGCGCTATCTTGCGCACCTCAATCGCGTTGTTTTGCGCATCTCATTGCATTTGGCATGCATTCTATCACACAATCCTACACATCGCACTGTCTTGTGCACCGCATCTCAATTCATGCATTGTCCCACCCGGGTCTGGCGAGACCTTAAACACGCGCGGTCTAGGAGACCTTAAATCCTCGGGAGGTGCAAGACCTTCGGTGCATTAAGGTGCACACCTCATTGCATTTGGCATGCATCTCATAAGCTGCGCGTTGCCGCACATTTCAAAAAACATGCATTGTCATGCATACATTTTGCATCCCGGTCTAGGAGACCTTAAATCCTCTGAAGGTGCAATTCCTTCGGTTTTTGTCGTGCCCGAACGAATTTCGGTGGTCTGGTAAAGCCACCAGTCTGTGTTTTCGGTGAGTTCCTAGAAGACCAATGGGGACGGTGAAAGCTAGAGTTCGAATGGCTTATGCCTAAAACGCAAAGGTTCGGAATTTCCGAGACTAAAGTCTGGTTTAAATACCCAGAGGGTGTATCCTCGGCTTGAAATCTGTATGGAAGCCCCATAGGTTGAGGCGGTGTGTCTACGCCTCAATTCTGGATACTGAACCAACCTAGTATATCGCCCTGTTGGGAGAATAGCGAAAACCGCAATCGCAGCCATTGCATCATACTGCATTGTCATGCATCATTCTAAATATTGCATATGTCATGCATCATGCACATTTCAAAAAAAAAAAAAAAAAAAACATGCATATGTCATGCATCATCGTATATACTGCATATATCATGCGCATTTCAAAAAAAAAAATGGATAAATTACAGAGCTCTTTCCTTCGCATCTCCTTCTGAGCGCATAGCCATCCATGCATTTTCCAAAAGCTATAACAAACGTGCACGAAAAAATATTAACCATTCATTCAAACATTTAGATTTTAAAAATAATAATAAATTAACAAAAAGATGGATAAATTACAAATACATCATGATATTGGCTTAAAATATAAATTATCTCATAAAATTATATCTCACCCATTTAAATTTCTAATTGCAAAATAAATGACTCATTTCATTAATAAATGTTATATCTAGTCTATTCAAATTTCTAATAACATTACAAATGATCTTTTTTATTAATAAATTATTAAATCAATTAACAGCTTTTAATGATGTCTGTAGACACCCCATTTTTGACCGTCCTCAAAACTTGGACGTCACCGCTTGAACACCCGGTGATTATCCATGTTCGTGTTCGTTTGGAGTTCCCGGAGTTCTCGGCTATGCGCCTTGCCTCAGGACCTCCGAACTTGACCGTTTTGTGTTTGGTTTTGCACCAAACATTTGTGCTTTGCCTAGGAGGGGCAGGGAATACCTTGTGAGGCATCCCCACACACCACCGGCAGTGGCTAGAGGCCACCGACTGGTTGGTGTTGCCATTGGCACTATATTGTGCCGGTCGGCAGTCAATTTTGTCAAAATGACAATTTTGCCCTGCCGACTACTGTGCAGTTGCTTTATGAGATATTTTGAAGCAGCTGTATAGCATTTGTTTCCCCTCCATACACGTGTATGGAGGGATGAGCTTCTTGGTGGCTTAACTTGTAAGTTTGGTTGCCTATAACCTAACTCTTCCTCCTCTTGGCTCAAGGGTTAGAAGAGTTAGAGATTTTAGAGAGAAAAGACAGAGAAGAAGCTCTGGTTCTAGGTTAGAAGTTTTGTATCTATCCTATCTCTCTTCTTCCCTCTTATTTGTACACTAGGTGTTTGTGACTTACTATTGCTCATCAACACCTAGTGTTTCACCTTCCCTTGGCTACTGAGGTTCCAAGAGGTTGTCTTGGAGGTTTTTGGCTGGATTTGAGCTCAAGGAAGCAACAACATCATCTTTGGTGAAGAGGTCTACAAGGGTAACAAAACTAGCCTTTTATTCCCCATTTTTGCATCTTATTTTTACCTATCTTTGAACTGTTTTTAAGCTTAGTGTTTAATACAAAAGAGTTCTATTTTTAGGCCCTCTTGATAGTTTATTAAGAGTGTTTTGTGCTTTGGGGAGGTTTGACCCCTCTTAGGCCTTGAAAAGGCCTCATTTTGTGCTATTTTGTGAGAGATCCGGGATTTTGGTGTTTGGGTCTCTTCACCACTAAAATCTTGAGGGATTTCAGTGGTGAAGATGATGCCTTAAAGTCCTAAGAATGAGGGGGTCACCCCCTCTCCTTGATGTCCTTGAAAAGGGCAAGTTTTGCCTCTTGAGGGAGCATTATGTTCAAGTGTGTATTGAGCATGTCATGGCTGTTTTTTATGCTTATTATACCATGATATAACATGATTTTAAGTTGGTTTTGGTCCCTTATGCATGCTTAGCATAGTTGCCATGTAATGCCTTGTATTGCCTTAACATACCTTAGGTTGTTAGCCCTAATTTGAGCATGCTTTAGGCTTAGACTTATGAATGTTTTGTGCTTATTTTGCCATGCTTTAGCTCTGTCCATAGTCATTTGGGTTGATCTTGGCATGCATTATATAGCCCCTTTGCATTTTAGGCTTGCTAGCCTTTGAGCATGCATGTGTAGCATGTGTGGCTTACTTCATTTTGATGGTTTGGAACCATCTAGCATGTCATTTCAGTCCCTTTGGTGTGCTTATATGCTTGCCTTAGTTGCCTCTTTAATGCTTTAAAAGCATGCATTGAATGCTCCATGTTTTGGTCATTGTGCATGCCTTTGGTTTCAAGCCTCTTAGATGCCATCTAAGTAGCCTTTTGGCTTTGTTTTAACATGCTAAAAACCTGTTTTTAGTTGTTTAATGCATGCCATAATTGTCTTGCATAAGTATAGTTCAATGCCTCATTGACTTGCTTTAAGTCTTGAACCATTTGCATGCTTTGTTTGGCCTATCTTGAGTTGGTTTAGCACCATACTTCGACATGATTTTAGAGCTCATGTTGCATACTAATCATCCATGTTGTCTCCTTTCAAGTGTGCTTGAGAGTGTTTTGTTTAAATGCCTAAGTTGTGTGCCTTAACATGTGTACATGTGCATGTGTATTTAGCTCTCATACTTAGCATTTTGGCCACTGATTTTAGGCCTATTTGGGGTTGCCTAGATCATGTTTAAGGCCATCATTTACTTGCTTGCATATTTACCTAATGTTGGCTTGTATGCTTTGCATAAATACATGGCATTGTTCATATTGCATGATAGTTAACATGACTAGGTTGCATTGCATCAACATGCATTCCTTGTCCCTTGATTTGGTGATGGGGATTGGGACTTTGGTTTGTTTGGTTTGCATGCATTTGAGATTCAAATTGCACACTTGATTCTTTGGGCCATCATGCATGGAAATGCGTGATTGGTGGCCCGAGAATCGAGGCATATGTCCCTTTGAGTCACAAATATGATAAGGGGCATGATTGGTGCATACATTGTTGGAATTACATTGCCATGCAAGTTTTTGCCCTCTGCTGCTATGAGTTCTGTGTTCGCAGACATTCAAGGCCGGCAGTGTTTAGTGCCGACCGGCAGTCTATATATAGCCGATGGATGAATTTTGTGCCGGTGACCACATACTTCAGCCGGTGGTGTTTCCCCTCAGCCGGTGATATCCCCCAGTGCCTTGAGAAGTGGTTCTGAGACTTTGGCAGTCTTCTGAGGTGCAAAGCAGGGAAAACAGAGGCAATCTAGGCATGGCAGTGCAATTTCGAGCGGAATCAGCTGTGCAGCATTGAGCCTCCGCCGGCGCTTTTATTGTTTTTTTTCTTAGATTAATTATTTTGTTAATTTAATTAATTTGTAATATTTAATTAGCTTGCGTAGTTAATTATTTGTATTATTCTTTCAGTCCCTCCGAGCGAGGGCAATCTGTAATAAGTGTGCGTGGGTGTGTGCATGTCTTCCAACCCCTATTTCTTTCTCCCTTTTATTTACTTGCTTATGATGGTAGATTAGGGCACGTTTATTTTTTAGCATACCTTATGCAATGCATGCGTGCATCCATGCATTTGTTTACATGCACCGGGCTCGGTACATCATACAAATTGCATTGTATTTTCAATTCCAAATTGAATACGTGTATCGAATAAAGTGCATTTCACATGCCATTTTTAGGGTTAGCCGAGCCTATCCTAATTACATGTTGTATGCGATGCATTAGTCATTCTAACATGAACTAGGGTCATGCATGATTACTAACTAGTTTCTTGTTTTGGCACGGAGTACGATGTAAGTATTTATGCTTTAGCATATCGCATGCGTGTGAATGTTAACATGACAGTATGCTTACCATGCAGCTAAATGCTTACATGAGATAAACTGCCTAAATGCCTGTGGGTGGAGGTTGGGTTGCTTGAGTTGGAAAACTCATTGAAATCCGTGTTTTAGCCTACTTGCGAGTAGCAAATTCCAAAGTGTTTTTTTTCAAAACAAAACGGATATGCAATGTTTATTTCCAAATTAGGCAAATGTAGTCTATACTTGTTTGCTGTGCGCATAACGTAGTAATTCTAGGCTAATAATTGGAATAAGAGCATGTAATGTTTTCAAAATCGGATATCACGGTTAGTAGAGGCCGGTCTTTGAACCGGGCGAAAGGGGGTGCTCATAGCTGACCTTCCCCGATCGTACCCAAGCTCCCGAGCCAAGACCACTTTGGTGATGACGGACATGTGGCCTTCGGCACCGAGTCAGGGTTTCCTAAATTTCCCATTTTAAATATTTAGGAGGCGACTCTGTAATCTGGCAAAGCAGTCCATATTTGGCACTACTTTTCAAAAAATCTGTTTTTCTTCAAAACGGTTTGCCGGATTTGGACTCTTTGGTTCAGATTTAGAATCGACACAAATTGAGTCCGAACTGTAACCCGTGAGTCCCCTCGCGGACGTGTTACAATGTCACAAAAATATTTCATTAAAAGTTCTGATAATTTTATTGTTGTATAAGAGAGTAGTTAAAAAAAAAATTTA
Organism: Camellia lanceoleosa; assembly: GCA_025200525.1. NCBI lineage: Eukaryota > Viridiplantae > Streptophyta > Magnoliopsida > Ericales > Theaceae > Camellia > Camellia lanceoleosa. The sequence continues at coordinate 769,216 of JANUSC010000045.1, read as the reverse complement.
TTAATTCTGTTAAATAAAAAATTCTGACAATGAAATATTTGTAATTTTCAAAAATATTTGAGACAATCTATATTTTAAACAAATATACTTATACTTTATGTTAAAAAAAAAAAGGTGCTATATTACATCTTTCTTAGCAAAGAAGCTATAAGTAAAGAAAATAGCACCCAAAAAAAAAAAAAAAATGAATAAAAGAGTTAATTAGCAAAGATTTTACAATGGAAAACACATGAACTCAAGAAGAAAAATCAAAACCCAAGAATACTATTTTTTTTTTCAATTATTTAATTGTGAAATCCAATTTCCAAGCTACTAATTGAATCGATAATAAAGCCAATAATCTATTTTAAGGATTCAAGATTATTAAAAAAAATGGATAATGAAAATTGAAGTCAAGAACAAATCACCTTCTCTTCGGCGAACTTAGCCCAAAATCGAACGATAGCTCTTTGATAAGGATCTTGAGGCAACAATGGACATTGTTTCCATTTCTCATCGATGTACTCTAGAATTACAAAAGATTCAAGGATCACCTTTTGGCCATGAATCAGTACTGGGACTTTCTTATGCATTGGGTTCAATTCAAGAAGTAAATGACTCTTGTTGAAGACATCTTCTTCAATGTATTCATACTCAACACCCTTCAGTTTTAGTGCCCACTCTACTCTGAAGGAAAATGGGCTAACCCAAAATCCCAAAAGCTTTACTTTCTCACTTGCCATTGGAGATATAATCGATATGTTTGTTGCTTGGTGCTAATAAGTTCTTATATACATGTTCCAAACTAGACTTTGAATCAAACTTTGCATCATTAGACGCCAATCTTGACTAGTTGAATGGTTTAGATAGCTCAATCCATCACACTAGCTAGTCTTGCGGACCAAGTTTATTTATTCAAATAATATATATATATATTAAAATTATTTTTAAATATATATATAATTTAATTACTCACACTTCTCACATTATTGAGACATTATATTTCAATAAGTCAAAATATCTTAATTATTTATTAATTTGATCAAAATTTATCAATATTAGTGTCCATACCAAATGATAATCACACAAACACAAAATACATTTATAAAGTTTTAAAAATCTCTCATTATCAAAACAAGTGATAAATATATATATATATATATATGTGGGGATATATTTTCTAAGTACCAACACGTGGCCAAGGTGACACCGAAGTGTCAGCCGATGTGCCACGTGACCTGGTCATGACGCCGAGGTGATCTCGGCTAGGCCGAGGTTATCTCTGAAGATATCGAAGTCCGGGATAAGCGGATAAAGAACAAGAGTCCTAAAATGAGAGAAGAATTCAGTTTGGGTAAGGATAAGACTCTTAGAGAGTCTATCCCAATCCTATTGGGAGTCCAAGATTAGCAATAGTCCTAAGTCCAATGGAGCTAGGCTTCTATTGGGACTAGGATTGTGTTGGCTATAAAAGAGAGGCACCCCCATGGGTCTAAGGTACGCAATTTATATTTTGAATAGTGAGTTAAGCACTATTGATTATCTTTGAGAGATATTTTACTGACTTGATCATTGGCGTGCCCCCGGGTGGACAAACCACCGCTAGAATCTCTTCTTTCTGTTGCAGGTCATTCAGGCGCCATCTATTCCACCAGTGCTCTCTAGTTGAATACTAAGTTGGCAGTGTGGTCAGAAATTCACTCACACAATTTGGCGCTGTCTGTGGGAAAGAAAAGAGAATTGATGGCCAACGACAGACATAAAGAGAAAGCAAGAGACAACACTCCTACTGGGAGTGGAAAACCTATTGACCTTGACGTCGAAGGAGACAACTCCAACGAAGAGACTCATGATAAGAATCACGAAGGAAAGGACGTCGGCCAGAGGGCAACATACTGAGGAAATCAGACCAAAACAAGTACTATAACGAGGATAACCTCTAGGTATGGAAAGATGCCTACGAAGGGACGAAGAGATGAAGGGGATGACAAACAAATTGGCAGACCTGCAATCGGTCGTCAATTTCATGATACAAAACAACGTCATGCAGCCACCGTTCTCGCTGCAGGACACGTCGATTCCAGCGGCCAATGCCTAGAAGGGAGGGCAGAAAACAATCCCTGTATCCCCCAGCACACCAAGAGCGAAAGACACTCTCACCGGCCTTCAAGGGAGGTCGGGCGAAGAGAGTCGAGAATGGAAGAATCTCGAAGGACACATCGCACCAAGGAAGCAGACCCCAAAGAACATCGGCATGTTCAAAGGCAGGAGTTGTGCTTTGACGCAACTAATGGAGAGAGGTCGAAGAGGGCTCGCAATGAAGTTGAGAGTAGTGCACCCAAAAGGCTGAAGTTAGGAGACAACCGAGCTCCTGGTTGGACCAAGGAGGACCTAAGGGATTACCTACAAAGGAGGCAGCAAGATGCCGAGGTAACCTCCCCTTTCAAGCCGAGAACGCCATTCTTGGTAGAATTGGACAAATTTGAAGCCCCAAAGAGGTTTAGCATGCCGAGATTCCAGATCTATGATGGGAAGTCGGACCCCAACTTTCACGTTTTTGTTACCTGAACTCGATGGTGTTGTATACTAGGAACGAACCGTTGCTTTACAAGGTGTTCCCCTCATCCTTCGGAGAAATTGCATCAGACTGGTTTCACAAGTTGCCAAAAGGAACTGTGAAAATCTGGGAAGGCCTGGCCGAGATGTTTGTGGCCAGGTTCGTGACGAACAAACTACAGCCATTAAGGGTGGATGCCCTAATGGCTCTGAAAATTGGCGAGGACGAAAGCCTGAGGGCCTATGCCAAAAGGTACTATGAGGTATTCAATCGGATACCAGAATGCAACCAAGATGTGGCGGTTGTATCATTTAAGAACGGCCTACAAGATAATTGCCTGCTCCAAAAATCATTGGCAAAAACACTGCCAAAAAGTATGGAGGAATTAATGGTCAGAATAGAAAAGTACGCCAGGGCCGAAGAGGATACGCCGGGAACAAAGGCGCCAAAACTAGAGAAGAAAAACGGCTCGCCGAAGCGAGGCCGAGGTGATGGTGGCTACAACAAACCAGAAATCGAATTAAGGGCTGCTCAGGCAGTCACAACCGTATTCCGAATTTCGGTTTTCAAAGTCTTGGAGAAAATCTGAACCCAGCCCTATTTCAGAGCACCAACAAGGGTACCAGGAGAGTTTATGGGAAGAAGCCTTGGTAAGCATTGTGCTTACCACAATGAAGATGGGCATCTGACTCAGGGTTGCAGAGCCCTGAAGGCATACCTGGAAGACCTGGTAAGGCAAGGCCATTTAAGGGACCTTGTAGATGAAGCCAGGACAAGGGAAGAGCAGGAAGATCGCCTCGGGCACCAGCGTTTTCACCTCCCAAAAGACAAGAATGACAGTGAACCTCGGGTAATTAATGTAATTCACTCGAAGGTCAACGAAAATGAAATACGAGGAGAGACCCAGAGGGTAAAGCACCTGCAACATGTATACCAGGTTCGGGAGAAAAAACCTCGGGCCGAGGAGTGCCAGGGACCAGTAGTGTCCTTTACTGAAGCTGACCTTGAGATGGTGCAGCATCCACACAACGATGCCTTAGTAGTATCCCTCCAGGTTGGGGAGTGCCAAGTGAAGCGCATCCTAATTGACCAAGGTAGCTCTTGTGACATCATGTATGTCAGGTGTTACAAGGAGCTTGGTCTTCACCCAGACGATATGGAGCAGTCCAACAGCCCAATGGTCGGGTTCAATGGAACGCCGACGTGGCCACTAGGAGCAACAAGCTTGGAGAGGGAGGCTGGCACCAAAAAGATAAAAACAGAATTCACTATATTCGACACACCTCCCCCTACAATGCTATCTTGGGAAGGCCATGGCTGCATGCAATGGGGGCTGTTCCCTCAACGTTGCATCAGCTATTGCGGTTCCCAACAGAGCATGGGATAGAGGAGGTCAGAGGGGATCAACTACAGGCAAAGAACTGCTCCATGGCTGCAATGAAATCCACCTGCAGTATACGAGAACTAGAGACAGTAAAGATCGAAGACGAGGACGTGGAAGTCCTAGATGACGTCGGCAAAGAGCCAGCCGAGAAGAGTGAAGAAGCCCTGAAGAAAATCCTCGTCCAACAAGGGGATGAGGAACGCTTCTTCCTTCTCAGCTCAAGTTTAGCCGAAGAAGAGGAAAAAGAACTGGAGGCTTTCTTATGAGCAAACATTGAGGTGTTTGCCTAGACGCCTTACGAAATGCCTAGCATTGACCCCGGGGTCACTTGCCATAAACTGAATGTAGACAGGTCGGCCAAACTTGTAATCTAATGGGCAAGAAGACCAACGTTGATGCATGATGAGGCAGCGGAAGAGGAAGTAGACAGATTTCTGGAGGCCAAATCCATTCAAGAGGTAAATTACCCGACATGGCTATCGAAGACAGTGGGGGTGAAGAAAAAGAATGGTAAATAGAGGGTCTGCGTGGACTTTACCAACCTAAACAAAGCTTATCCCAAAGACAGTTTTCCTTTACCCAAGATTGACCAACTGGTGGATGCCACTTCAGGGCATGGAAGGATGAGCTTCCTAAATGCCTACAGGGGGTATCATCAGATAGCTATGTACCCTCCAAATGAGAAGAAGACTGCGTTTATCACCCCAAAAGGGCTGTATTGCTACAGAGTGATGCCTTTTGGGTTGAAAAACGCAGGAGCAACTTACCAGAGATTGGTAACCAAGATGTTCAGACATCTAATTGGCAGAACAGTGGAAGTTTACATCGATGACATGGTCGTGCAGACCAAGGAACCTGAAGGTCATCTAGTCGACCTAAAGCAGTCTTTGATATCCTTAAAACATATCGGCTCCGACTCAATGCATTGAGTGTGCATTTGGAGTTGGATCTGGTAAGTTCTTGGGATACTTGGTGACCAGGAGGGGCATTGAGGCTAGCCCAGATCAGATCAAGGCTATCCTAGAACTGAAAAGCCCAACATCGTTGAAGCAAGTACAGATGTTGACTGGAAGGGCTGCAGCCCTGAATAGGTTCATAAGCAAAAGTTCTGACAAGTGCAAACCTTTCTTCAGCTTAGTAAAAAAAGCCACAGACCTTTTATGGACCGAAGAATGCTAAGCCGCCTTGACCAACTTAAAGAGGTATTTGACCACAGCTCCAGTTCTCTCAAATCCAGAACCTAGAGAGAAGCTGTTCCTGTACTTGGCAGTTTTGGAACATGCGGTAAGTGCAGTAGTAATCCAAGAAGAAAAAGGGGAGTAAAGGGCTATTTACTATGCGAGCAAAACCCTGGCTGATGTAGAAACCAGGTATTTACCCTTGGAGAAATTAACACTGGCCTTAGTAATGGCTTCAAAGAAGCTAAACCATTACTTTCAAGCCCACAAAATGGTGGTGCTAACTGAACATCCTTTGAAGTCCCTATTGCAGCAGGGAGATCTGACAGGCAGAATAGCCAGGTGGGCAGTAGCCTTGGGCCAGTATGACTTGGAATACAGACCCAGAACAACAATCAAAGGCCAAGTTTTGGCCAACTTCGTGGCCAAGTTCACGCCAGGATCTATCGTACATCGGGCTCCGTTGAGCCGAGGTAAACGATGTCCTAGCGAGCAAAAAGGAGCCCAGCCAAGGGCAACAGAACAAAGGAAGAAAGAAAAACTTAGGCCCTGCAGCATTTACATTGGCGACGCCTTTCGACTGTTCATTGATGGGAGCTCAAACCGATAAAGAGCGGGGGCAGGAGCAGTACTGGTATCTCCAGATGGACAGCTACTAGAATAATCCATTCGTTTGGGGTTCAAAGCCTCAAACAATGAAGCAGAGTATGAAGCACTGATTGCGATCGAAACTGGCTGGCGATGTGATGAAAGCAGATGAAGTGATAGTCTTCTGTGACTCCCAGCTTATAGTCAACCAGACAACGGGCGAGTTTGCAGCCCGGGATGAAAGGATGTCGGCCTACGCAAAGGAAGTCAGTAGGTTGGTGGCCTTGTTTCAGAATTGCCGACTACAGTAGGTTAGCCGAGATGATAACAGTCATGCTGATGCCCTGGCCAACCTGGCTAGCACAATACAACCTGGAAAGGCAATGACGATAATGATTGACTACTTGTCAGGCTCGAGCATTGAACCACTGACCACAGAGCATGAAGCGATGTGTGTGGACATGGGACCAAGCTAGATGGATACAATAATAACATTCCTTAAAGACGGGAAGCTGCCCGATAACCGAAAAGAAACGCATAAGATCAGACTGAAGTCCGCAAGATTCAGTTTGACCCCAGAAGGACAACTCTACAGAAGATCATTTACTGGACCCCTTCTAAGGTGTGTGCATCCTGCACAGGTTGAAGATTTTCTGTACGAGGTACATAAAGGAATATGTGGAAGCCACACTGGGGGCAGGTCACTTGCCTACCGAACCATTACTTAGGGGTACTGGTGGCCCTATATGCAGAAAGATGTCGAAGCTTATGTGAAGAAGTGTGAGAAGTGCTAAAGGTTTGCACCTTTGATACATCAACCAGCAGCCGACTTGAACCCAGTGTCCAGCCCTTGGCCATTTGCCCAATGGGGCATGGATCTTGTTGGAAAACTGCTCCAAGCAACTGGACAAAGGAAGTACCTGCTGGTAGCAACAGATTACTTCACCAAGTGGGTAGAGGCTGAACCCCTTGCCAAGATTCGGGACGTTGATGTGAAGAACTTCATATGGAAGAACATCATCACCAGGTTTGAAATCCCAAGAGCAATAATAGCTGACAATGACACACAGTTTGACAGTAAGCTAATCATGAACTTCTGTGCAAAGTTCAAAATCAAGAATTTTTTTTCCACCCCAAGTTTTTCTCAAAACCATGGACAAGCAGAAGCATCCAACAAAGTCATCCTGGATGGGATTAAGAAGAGGCTGCAAGCAGTAAAAGGAAAGTGGGTAGATGAACTGCCAAGTGTACTCTAGGCATATCGGACTACGCTGAAAAGATCAACTGGGGAATCCCCATTTGCCATGGCTTATGGCACAGAAGTAGTCATTCCTCTGGAGGTCGGCATCCCAAGGATCAGAACCTAGAGAGTAGAGAATGGAACTAACGATGTATTTATAGCTCGAGATCTGGATCTGGTAGAAGAGAGAAGGAAGAAAGCAGCAATTCAATTGGGGGCATACCAGCAGCAGCTTGCCAGGGCTTATAATAAGAAGGTGAACCCGCGAGAGTTCCAAGTTGGTGACCTCATCCTAAGAAAGGTCGTCGGCAACAAGAAAGATCCCAGAGAGGGCAAGCTTGGCCCGAATTGGGAGGGACCCTATAGAATCATCTCGGTATTGGGCAATGGGGCATATCGGCTTAAAGATAATGAAGGCAAAGAGTTTCTAAGGCCCTGGAATACTTGCAATTTGAAATTTTTCTATCATTAGACTTTTTTGTTCTTTGTTATTAGCCGAAGTAATAAATAAAGTTTTAACTTGATTTTTTACACTTGTGACTGATAAGATACTTGACGATGTTTCTGGAATACCCAAGTGGAACTTAAGTTCACATTAGGGGGCAGAGAGTTGAAAAATGGTTCCTGGAAAGGTAGAAATTACAAGCTAAAATTAGTTTAACACTTGTTGAAATTTGTGAAAAATTTACAAGTTAAAGTTAAACTGAGGTTATGTTTGACACTTGTTGAAATTTGTGAAAAATTTACAAGTTGAAGTTAAACTGAGGTTATGTTTGACACTTGTTGAAATTTGTGAAAAATTTACAAGTTGAAATTAAACCGATGTTATGTTTAACACTTGTTGAAATTTGTGAGAAATTTACAAGTTGAAGTTAAATCAATGTTATGTTTAACACTTGTTGAAATTTGTGAGAAATTTACAAGTTGAAGTTAAACCGATGTTATGTTTAACACTTGTTGAAATTTGTGAAAAATTTACAAGTTAAAGTTAAACTGAGGTTATGTTTAACATTGGTTGAAATTTGTGAAAAATTTACAAGTTGAAGTTACAAATTGAAGTTAAACCGAGGTTGTACTTAAAAGAAAATTGGTCTAAACATTTGTTGAAATTTTTTAGAAAAATTTACAAGTTAAAGACCAAGGTTGTATTAAAAGAAGTACTTATGTATTAGCCGAGGTAAACCATCGGTTTGTATAACCGAGGTATATCACCCCGAGGAAATTACACAGATAAGGTGTACGCTTGAAAGCATACAAAATTATTCTAAATCATACAAGAGTCATACAAAGGAAATTGTACTTGCATTCAGAAGAATCAGTTCAAAAAAGAAGAGGGCACTTCGGCTACCAAAAGAGTAGTTGTTCAGAAATTACAAAAGCGACACTTCAGCCAGATCCAAGCTTACATTGATTCAAAAAGTAAGACAAAATACTAAGTACAAAGCAAAAACTAAGACTCTTTAGCATCTATGGCTGGTTGGGTTTGGAGTTCAGAAGACAGTTGAGAGGATATCCCGGCGACCCTTTCAGCCGCGAGCTCGGCATCAATTTCTTGAAGAGTTTGGTCGAGGCTCTTGTCAGCAATAGGCACGTCCGATGTTGCCTTTTCAGGAGGAGCGTCTTTGGAGATCTCACATTCATCATCTTGAGTCAAGTCTAGGACTTTCTCATTTGGAGTAGGGGATTTGGCCCCAGCAGCTTTCTTTGATTTCCTCACCAAAGTTTCCTCTTCAGACTTAGAATCGTCTTCGGATTGGCTTGGAGTAGGGGGAATGGAAGGGGTAGGACATCGGCATTCTTTAGGAGGGAGTCCTCGGGGACGTTAAGCTTTTTTAGAGCAGCCATCCAACCAAGGGTGAAACCTTTGTTACATGCCTACTTCACTTGTTTTTTGTAGTCCTCCTTGACATCGGCCGCCCCCTCTGCGTATGCCCTCTGATCGGCGGCCTTGATCTTGGCCTCCTTTGTGGCTAAGGCATCTTGGAGTTCTTTTTGGGCCTCGGCCGTCTTTTCTTCGGCCTCTTTCTTTTCGGCCTCAAGAACCTTCTTAATGGCCTCTCCAGCATCTACTTTTTCCTCGGCCACGTCTTTGGCTTTAATGGCTGCCGCAGCCTGATCTGACAAGGTTTTCATTTTTGCCTCGGCCCTTTTGATGGCCTTCTGCAATCCAGCAGCCTCCCTTATTTTGTTGGCCAACTCCTTCCCCACCTCAAAAGCTTGCATTGAGAAAGAATGAGCGTGCTGGATCGCCTGAAAGAAGATGAACATAACAAAAGTTAGTAAAATTCTCTAAGTATGAAGGAATAGAGAAAGAAAAATACCAAGTGTGAAAGACTTACTTGAACAGAATACTGGAGCATCAGAGCGAAGTTTTCATACTCGCTCATCTTGGCGTTCCGGTTAAGGTCATTTGGAAGCAGCAAAGCCGTAGAGAGGGTGACGTCGACTTTGAGGTCGGTCGCATTGTCGCCCGCTCTGACCGGCTTGTCTTCGATGGTGATCGGGAGGGCCCAAGGGGCATCTGATTTCATTGGCCCTAAAGTCGTGGCAGATTCGAACCTCGGCCTCTTTGACCGAGTTGATTGGGATGGTTCGGCCTCAGTGGGCCTCTTCTCGGTGACGGAGGGGGTTTTCTCGCTCGAAGCCAATTTTGAAATTGGCAAGGTGTCCTCAATATCAATCTGAGTCACCATTGCCTTTGGCTGAGCCTTCTTCAGCCTTTTTTGTTTCGGCTTTGGAGGCTGAGCTGGTACTGGTTGAGCGTCGACGGAGGATGTGATGTCAGCCAAGAGATCTTCAGCGACTACTTTCTTGCGGCCCATTTCAGCAGCAAAAACAGTTCGGCGTCATCGACAGCATTGAGATGGTGGGATTAGTTGTGGAGCCGAGGTAGATGGCTACTCTGTTGGATTAGAGGTTGACCCCTGATCTAGCCGAGATAATGAAGTTGTGGAAGGAGTAGTGGCAGACGGAGGAAACTGGCTCTTCTTCTTCTTTGGAACGTCGGGAAGAACCGACTTGTAAGTAGGAATGAAGTTGAGTAGCAAAGGGGCTGTCTGCTTGTGAACTGGCAGATCTAGTAGCTTTTTCAAGTCCTTGCTGGGGAAGAAGGACTTACGAAAGCCCTTTGGTGGTTGCGAAAGAATTGCAAAAAAGAGAGCACAAACGTTAGAATAAAGTATTGAAAACTTAGAAAAAAAGAAAGGAAATGTGACACTTGGCTCTTACCATCTCCTTCCCCGAAAACTGTTCGGCTTAGGGGATAAATGTGGAGGTCATCGTTTGGTTAGAACTCCCAGTTGCTTGAGACGATGAAGTAATCATCTCCGGCACCCTTGTTTGAGTCTGGGAGGTCGGCAATAAGCTTGTACTCCGTGGACCTCGGCTTGAGGTAATAGATGTGGCCTTTTTTCGATTTTAGGCAACACATGGTGTAGCAGTACTGGATGTCGGCAAGGGTAACCCTAGTATTTTCTTTCTTGGTTAAGGCGATTATACCATTGATAACTCGATAAGAGTTAATGACAAGTTGCATTGGGTTCAATTTGTAGTAGTGGAGGACTTCTCGGAAAAGGGTGTCAAGTGGAAACCTAAGACCACACTCGATAAAGGCCACTACTGGGAAAGGCATGAGGTTCACGTCGGGCATAATGGAATCCTTCTCCCCTGCCAACCTGAGGTGGACGTCGGCATGAATGGAAAACTCTTGCCTAAAGTACTCTAACTTAGTTGGGGTGTCTACCCTATGCTTCCACATACCCATGACGTCGGCCAAGGGGGAAGGTGTATAATTTGGAAATAAAGTGTTCTGTAAAGGCTCAGAAGACCTCGGCAAAACCTAAACAAGTGCTGGGGTAAAGATTTTTTTGCGATGTAAAGTGAAGTTTGTCTCAGTTTTTCCCTAAGATTCGTGTGTTTTATGGAAAATCTCAAACCTAGGTCTAAGCAAATGGAGATTGAAGGCAAGAATCTGGAGAAAATACAGAAAACACAAACAAGAGCAATGATTCAGAATCAAGAATAGTGGTGAATCATCAAGAACACTGTGGCAGAGTGTGTGTAAGGGTGCAAGGCCAAGAACAGTGGTAGGATGAACAAATATGTGGGTATTGTGTATATATTAAAGAATGGTTTGGGCAAAAAGCAAAATCACGGGATAAATATGCCCACAATACATGGTGGGATTCAAAACACAAATGTGAATGACGTTGCAATTGCAGTATACAGATGTAACAGTTTGAGGAAAAACAAAAAATTGAAACGAAGGAACAGTGACTTACAAAGGAAGATTAGGGTTGCCGAGATCAGACGGTGGCAGTAACCAGAGAAGTGCGGCAAAAATCCTCGCCGGAGAAGGAGAGCGAAGCTGGTTGCAGAAAGCCTCGTGGGAACAACAATGGCGGATTTGGAAGAAAAAGTTAGCGAGAGAAAAGCTTCAAAAACGATGGTGTAAAGTGAAAAGACGGAGAGAAGAATGAAGTTTTGTTAAAACACAAAAACGGCAGCAAAAAGGCAATTAATGTGCCTAAAACGACGTATGTGTCAGACGGCGCATGCAAGAGCAATTTGACTTAGTGGCGCGTGTCAGGTACGGCCCAAAGAGAGAGAGACGCGTAGCAAGAACTGTTGAGTAGTCATGCGTGACAGCTCATACGCGTGTTGAAGCTCTTAGAATTCTCGATTTAACGGAGTATAACCTCGGCTTGGAGGATGTTCTCGGCTGAGAAACTTGAATAAAACTTGGTTAATGATTTTGTGGCATAGGTGAAAGCAGACTGTAAGTTTTTGGTCATGAACAAATGAAATGGGCTTAGCCGACGTGCTAAATGTAATAAATGATATAGGTTCCATCATCTCAGGATGCCGAGGTAATAGAACCTAGGGGGCAGTTGTGGGGACATATTTTCTGAGTAACAATATGTGGCCAAGGTGACACCGAAGTGTCAGCCGAGGTGCCACGTGACCTAGTCATGACGCCGAGGTGATCTCGGCTAGGCCGAGGTGATCTCCGAAGATATCGGAGTCCAGGATAAGCAGATAAGGGACAAGAGTCCTAAAATGAGAGAAGACTTCAATTTGGGTAAGGATAAGACTCTTAGAGAGTTTATCCCAATCCTGCTGGAAGTCCAAGATTAGCAATAGTCCTAAGTCCAATGGAGCTAGACTTCTATTGGGACTAGGATTGTGTTGGCTAAAAAAGAGAGGTACCCCATGGGTCTAAGGTATGCAGTTTATATTCTGAATAGTGAGTTAAGCACTATTGATTATCTTTGAGAGATATTTTACTGACTTGATCATCGGAGTGCCCTCGGGTGGATGAACCACCGCCGGAATCTCTTCTTTCTGTTGCAGGTCATTCAGGCGCCATCTATTCCACCAGTGCTCTCCAGTTGAACACTAAATTGGCAGTGTAGTCAGAAATTCACTCATACAATATATATATATATATATATATTTAGGATCTATTTGTAATTATCCCTTTCCTTTTCATTCATTTTCTTATGTTCAATATTACAATGGAGGCACCAAGCCAAAATCATTTTTTTTCTTGCAAATGCAGGCGTTGATTGGTCTTGATTGTTGAATATGATGCCAAAATTTAGTATCTGAGTCATTTTCATTGTCAAAAAGTCATTTATCGAATTCTTTATGCCGAAATTTTTCCAAAATTCATCCATCATCATCACATTTATTTTCAAGTTAAAAAAGTTTCAAATTGGTTTCCAAATCAAGTATTGTTTTCATCATCTAAATAAATTGATTAAATTAGAATTACACATGGTCAGAAAAAAATGGATTCTAGGAACGAATAGTTCAGTCTGGCCCATTGGCGTTTTCATGGATCCCACTTCTATTATCTATTATATTTATTTTTTAAGTTTATGTGTGTAAATTATTCAGTTACAAATTTAGCTTGATCTAGTAATCAAAACACCATAATTTTACTATTTTAGTGATCAAAAAAATAAACGACTGTTTTTCAAATCATGCTTACTGTCTTTTATTTTAAAAGACAAAGATGACAAATTCATGCAACAATTATTATTGGATCAATCTCATTTTTTTTTTTAATGAATGATCTATCCATAAGACTTAAAAAAATTAATAGAATGGATTATCGAAACAGGGATGTGACAGACTCAATAAGCGGAACTGGATCATGGAGTTTCCCCTTGAGCAATTCTATGTTGTTTGTATGAAAAAACAGGGGTTTAAATTTAGTTCATAATTAAATTCCTACATATATAAATCTTTGGTCCTGATATAAAATTCTTGAATGTATAATAATCTTTGGTTGTGATATTTTGTTTTAAATTTTTTTTTTTTTATGTAAATAGCACTTTATTGAAGTGAGGAGGTGGTTAGATATGATATGAGACACTACAGTTAATAGCTTGCCTGAAAATTAAGGGAAAATAAGAATGTTATTCATTAACAACAGTGAGGGCTGTCAATCAAAAACAACAACAGTCAGGGCAGGAGGTGTGCTCCCTTTTAAGGTTTTAGGTTCAAAATCTCTTATGTGAAAATAATTTTTTAGGATCAGTTCATAGGGTGACTTCTGCCCTAGTTTTAATTGGGCCTCCCTCAAATAGACTGTAGGATTGGTATCCCAAATTAATCGGTCTAGTGAACCAAATAAAGAACTATAAAATTAAAAAAAAAGAAATTGAATAAGTTAAGAAACCACACATTGATCTAATTTCTTCAGTTTCCGCATAACTTCTAGTGAGATTTTGAAAACATAGGGTGAATTAGTTAGGAGTTGTTTCATCGGTAACATCTTTAAAGCCAAATTAAATGAAATTCAATACTCCTGGATTAAGTACAGAATAAATGACAAATTATATTATAAGAACCACAACCATAATTTGACATTTATTGAATCTATTGAATTATATTATAGTTCTTGCAGAGCTTTACTTGTAAATTATGGAGACTTCATCTGCTTTAATATGCTTACATTCACAGCAAAGAGATTATACACACTGTTGGCATCATCTTTAAGTTTTTTCCATGGGTCTTCTGGAATTACAATTGGCTTTTTGATCTTCAAACTGTTTATGCATTCGTCAGCCCCTGTGACAGCTTTGGACATGGTTTCTTCAGCTGCTTCAGAAGTATCATTATTTTCCAGTGCTTGAATAGCACTTGGATTAAGCCCCCACCCAATTGTCCTAATTTTTTCCTTGCACTTAATCAAGAAAGATTGGAACTCTGGATACTTCTTATCAAGGATGTTCATGTCGCTTAAAAACCGCTTTGACTTAGTCATCGAGGCATTAGTAGTGATGAGGCATAGATCTTTAATAGCAGTTTGGGAGATCCGATTGCCTGATTTCAGAGTCGACTTGCAAAGTTTGTAATTGGGAGTCTTCTTGCATACTTTGGTTATCAGATCCATTCGAAATATGGTGATAGAACATTGGCAATGGTTCAAGGAATAAAATACTCTTCATGTTTAGGTTGTTATGTTATACAGTGCTAGAAGCAAAAATAAAAATTAAGGAGCAGATTGTATCCCTGGTGGTGATGTAAATCTGATCAAGTTAGCGTTTTATATCTTTTACATACATGCAACTCAAACTCAAATTGGAGGGAGTCTAAAATACTCTTCCATTTACTCTGATCACCTGTGGATTTTGTTTTTATCAAAACAAATCCATTTAGATAATCATTTACTCTAATCACTTGTTATAAAATTTATTTATGGATTTTGCTTTCACCAAAACAAATCCGATTAGATATTTATTTGTTTTTGGCAAAAGAGGGATATACGCCTATGAAGGAACATCCAGACAAATATATGTGCTTGCAAGGTTAATTTTGTAAAATGAAATGTATTACTTGGATATAGAATTTAATATAAATTTCTATTTTATAATTATTATTGGTATAGATTTGGTTAATACATATATTATGTAACTGGAAAGTATTAGAATTTAAATCTATTATAAACTTTGTGTGGTTCAGATCATTCTAAAAATGAATTACACTTAAAAAACTTTCATTTTTTTTTGTTGGTGTGTGTGTTAAATCAAAATAGATTATCACTTTGCTTGGTTTGGGTTTTCTAAATTCTATTTTCTTATTTTTCTTTTTTTTTTTATTTTTATTGATTTTTTTTAATATTTTAAGCAATTTTTTTTTTAGACACCTAACATAAATAAACTTAAAAAGTATAATTTTTGTAAAAAAAAAATATTTAAAAAATTCATTAAATAGAAAATTTCAAAAAAAAAATTGAAAATTCAGTATATTTTTTTTGTATTTTTATGTATTTATCAATTTTTTAAAATATTTTTTCACAAATATTTTACCTTTTAGATACATCTAAGATTAATCTCTAAAAATATTTTAAAAAAAGCTTAAAATCTTAAAAATATTCACTAAAAACAAAAAATAAAAAGAAAAATAAAAAGTCAATTTAAAAAAAACTTAGTTCAGAAAACTCAAACCAAACACACTGATTCAATATTTGTTTAGGGAAAGAGTATGATACGTATGCACCTTATAATTAAAAAAGAAAATGGCGTAATTTCATATTTTCTTAATTATAATTATAACTAATAAAAAAAAGTCATAACCAAACAACATATGAGGTATAATCAAAGATTTCATGAGTCACAATTAAAATAATGTCATCACTAAAAAAAAAGTTAATCATAACTAAAGAAAAAATTGACATAATTAGAGATGCATATGGTCCATCCTTTTCAAGGGATGTGTATCGTAGAATTTTCTATTTGTTTATGATCCATAATAATTTGAACACAGTGTTGTTGATTATGAATCAAATCAATGTTTAAATTCATTTTTCCAAACATGAGTAATGTTAGAAATTCATACATTTGACTCACAAGTACACCCATAGTGATGTAGTAAGGGAATTAGACTCTTAACCATTAAATGTGTAACAAATCAAAAATTGATACCTATCATAATATGATAAAATTATATTTAAAAAAAAAAATTGAGAGTCTCGAACATTTCTCCCTTCATACATGTAACGGCAAAAAATAATAAGTCATATTATAAGACTTTTTTAAGAAAAAGTGTGTGTATATTAACCTGTTCCTTCAACTTTTAGGCATAAATTCATAAGAGATATTTAGTAAAAAATTTAGGTAGCGTTTGATAGAATTTTAGAATTATGATTTGAGAATAGAGCTGTATTTTGATTTTGTGAGTTTTGAAATTATGATTTGAAAAGAGAAAATTTGTTTGGTTATGAGTTTTGAAAATATTTTTGAATTGAGTTTTGAATTTTTGACGTGACATATGAAATTAAAAAAATTGTTTAATTCAAAAACTTAAAACTCATATCGAAACACATAACTCAAAATTCTATTCAAAACTCATAAAAAAAAATAAACAAACAAACAAACATTGTTCCGGTCAACCAGTCGGATGTCCGAAAAGATAACTGGGTAGACGTGTTTTCAAAAATGGGTGTGGAATCAATTTTTAATCAAACACAGCACTCAAACCAAGGTGTAGAATCACGTTTTCAAAGCTCCACCAAACACAGCCTCAATAATTTTTTTTAAGATCTCTAATATTTTTCAAAATTAAAACGACTTCTCAACATTGAATTATGCTATACTACATGGGTGGAATCATGTGTAGCACGATGTGATTGCCATGCCTGTAACCCTAATGAAATGCTGTATAATATTTTGCATATCTAAGAATATTTATTGAATAAATTATGAATTGTATAGGAAATATTTATAAAGATGAAAAATACAATCACTAATCAAATTATATTGCCAGACATTAACAGGTATGAAGAATTGATAAATACTATTTACATGTGTATCCGACATTTAATAATTGATAAAATATTTGTAACTATAAGAGAGGTTAACTTGTGCCCACCAATTAATTGGGCCCAATCGAAGTCTAATCGGAAAGCTCAAAAATTGGTGAGCTTGGAAAAATTATTGCAAAATAGGCCAAGTGAATTCTATTGACCTTCTGCAGCAGGATGTCCTCTGGGACTACTCCTGACCTTTTGGGATGATTGGGGATCATTGGTTAGGTGTACTTAAAAAGAAGGGTTCGCTGAGAGGTTGATTTCCTCTTCGGGGTTTTCCTCATCCTCGGAGAGGTCACCTCCTCGAACAAGGTAGTTAGAGGAAATATTCCCCATGTGCCTTGCTCATGGGCTCCATCCTACATCATGAGGTGCCTATAAATAGTACCCACATATTGCTTTACAATGGATGAATTTTGGAGAGACAACTTTTCGGAAAGAACTAATTTCCCTTCTCCATTATCTACCCTGATAGTGAAAGTGGGAGATCCATAGGAGAGCCTTGTCATTATTCTCTTTCTAACTACTTTGCTTTCTTCTTTACCCAATCTCTTATCTCCATCATTTATTTGCTACTGTGTTCCTAGTTGTGACTGTTAAAGAATCTAAGCCTCTCATCATTTCTAGAGAATTCGGATTTTCTAGCAATCTTCGAAGATCTTTGAATTTTTTGACGACCCTTCGAATTTTCCGACAACATTCTTGAACCCTCTCATACATTTGGCAACTTTACTGGGGAGGCGAATTGGTTAATGGTCTCAACAAGATCCGGAATCTACACAACTTCGGTGAAAATGGCGGGAGAAGAAAAAGTTCATCAACAAGGCTCTTCCAATGGTGGTGATCAGAGGACTCAAGTTCAAGACCCACCTCTCATCCTTGAAGCCATTAAAGGACTTCAATACACTCAACAAGAGATTCTCACGACCCTTCAAAAGCTCACCCACACCATGTTGGTGATGAGTTCAAATTTCATACCACCGACAACAAAGGGAGGTCGAGTCGGTACCGGCAAGCATCAACAACTTCATGGTGATATTGGGAATGGTCAAAACCATCAAGACCCAACCTTAATTCTCCTTGAAGTTGCTCAAAATGGTGTGCAAAATCAAGTGCTAGGAGGAACAAGTCATGGCCAACCTGTGGCCCATAGAGCGCAAAATCACGCACCAGGAGGACCGAGCCATGGTCCAGCGGTGGTTGGAGGAGTTTCTGACACGATGAATGGTGTTCTAGCGGCTGTGGAAGTTCAAGGAAGGCCCACAGAAATTTCTCTACAAAATGGTGCTCCATCCATGCCTAACTTTGTTCCGCCAATTGTAAATTCTACTCATGCACTGAGCGGGTCTCCTTTGGCTCCGACAGCGGCTTTCCAAGCTCAACCCGGCATACCCATGGCGTGTAACGGGGTTTATGGAACTCAATTCAATGTTTTATCACCGAATGTCATATCCATAGATGTCAATGGTCAATATCACCACGTTCTTACACCGATGGTGAATTCTCAACACCCAAATAGCCAAGTCACTCCAAGCTCGATCTTCGGGTCTACAAGCCAAGTTTTGGGATTATCACCATCAAGTTCTCTCCCTCAACAATTTCTCACTCTCGCCAATGTACAAGCCATGTTCGATATTCGACAGGGCAAGAGGACTTTACCTTCTTTGCTCGATCCGGATGTCAACCCACCATACCCTATCGAGATGTTGAGTTATCCATACCATGAGGGGTATATGACGTCGAAGTTCATCAAATTTGATGGCAAACAGGGAAATTCTTGAGAACATGTTGTTTGGTTCATCGAGACTTTGCGGATTTATGGTTCAAATCATGTCCTCCGACTGAGAGAATTCTCCAAGTCCCTCACCGACCGAGCATATAGTTGGTACGTTAACTTGGCCCCAAACTCTATCCGAAGTTGGGAGGAGATGGTCAACAAATTCCACGCCAAATTCTTTCAGGTGGCCGAGAAAGTGACCACATTCACCCTGTGTAAGGAAAAGCAACGTGAGGGTGAAGACATTCTCGAATATATGAAGAGGCTCCAAGACAAAGCCATGGACTGTCATGAGGATGTAAAGGAAAGCTACTTGGTCCAAATCTGTGTTGAAGGGGCATTGAATAGGTACAAAATGTTTCTTGTTAATCACAAGTTACCGACTTTCTCAGCACTAATTGAAGCATCTCGGAACATCAACATACCTCAGTTTTAGGAGATTAGGTTCGAGACTAGTTATAAAACTAGCTTCAAGACATCCCGAGGACCTTTTGTCACTACGGCTTCCGCATCTTCTACCTGAAAGTCGCAAGGGGAGAAATTCAAAGGTCAGAAGAGGAAAAACTGCGAAGATGACACTCCTTTTCCGTGTAGTGTTGAGAAGGTAAAGACCTTAGTTGAAGAATGGGTGGCAGACAGGAAACTAAAGTTGCCTCATATCGAAGAACTTTTGCCGAAAAAGGACCACAAGGGCTTTAATTATTGTATTTTCCATCGATCACTAGGACATCCTACAGAAAAGTACCGGACGCTTAAGAAGATCTTTACAAAGAAAGTCGAAGCAGATGAACTAGAGTTCAAAGAACAGGGCTCCGGGATATCTTAGAAGACGTGGCTATGATGGCATATGACAGCCACAACCCGTGCAACTGGTGAAAGTTTTCCGAATAACCTCGCAACTCTGGGAACTTGGAGCAAGGGTCGACATTCTATAGAAGAAGTCTATCTATGACATTTATAATTTGTATTTGCTGCATTGTCTAAGAAGTTCTATCTTTCTTATGATATGAAGAAATTTATTTCCTCTATATTGTGTATCCCTATTAGAAGTTTATTATATTGTGTATCTTCATTGTGTTATGTTGCTTGAGACAATTTTCAATTTTTGTCCCTTGAAGAAGAAGAAGGAGTAGTAGACTCGATTGCTAGCCAGAAAAGATTTTTCTTGCCAAAGAAAGAAGTGTGCTTCCACTCGGACTTCCAAGGGACAACCCTTGTTTCCATTAGTGCGAGCTTCGAGGATCTTTCTCGTTGAAATAGAGTATGTGCTCCCACTCAAACTTTCGAAAAACAGACCTCGCTTCCATCAGTGCGAGCTTCGAGGATCTTTCTTGTTGAGGTAGAGTGTGTGCTCCCACCCAGACTTTCAAAGAACTGATCTCATTTCCATAAATACGAGCTTTGAGGATTTTTCTTACTGAAGTAGAGTGTGTGCTCCCACTTGGACTTTCAAAGAACAGCCCTCGAGACTCGGTTACTTGGTAGAAAGGATCTTTCTTGTCGAAGTAGGGTGTGTGCTACTATTCAGATTCCTAAGGGACAACCTTGCTTCCGTTTAGACTCCCGAGGGACAGCCCTTGCCTTCATTAGTGCGGGTTCAGAGAACCCCAGGGTCGTGAAGTTCCTACAAAAATTCATTCACCTCAAATAGCAAAACCGACAAACAAGACGAGCAATATCAATTTTAGATCATGATTCAGGCATTATCACTTAAGCTACAACAATTCTATGCCTCTGAACAAGTTCATGAAAATGCAACAATCAAGGTCTTGTATATTCGAGTCAATTCCTCTAAAGCCAACGCAAAGTAGCAATGTTCAAATTAAATTTCAGCATCAACTACATTTCCCAAGCATCCACAAGATCAACAAAGAGCTCGTTTGGGAAGTTGTTTGGGTTTTTTTGGCTAAAATATCCATAAAAAAATAAAATAGGCTTTTTAGCCCAATAAAATAAAACATCACATCCAACCCATAATAATTACATTCTTTTTCTCACAAAAAATTAAAAAAACAAAAAAATCCTTCCCAAACGAGACTTTTTAGCCCCAGGCTAAAATAGCCAAAAAACCAAAAAGCCAACCGATTTCCCAAACCAACCCAAAAGAACAATCAAGATTAATACTCACTTTATGGCAAATTTCTCAACACATGGCCAAATTCCAAAACATGAATTTCAAGACTACATTTCTCTTACAAATCAAGATTTAACGAGAGCTTTATTTCACTCAATAATAAAGCACTAGCTGAACACAAATCCCAAATATATATATATATATATATTTTGCAAGCCCAAGTTCATGAACTACAAAAAAAAATATATATATATATATTCAAGAATGGAGTTTCGGCGAGCACTTCCTCACAAATCTGAAGGAGTAGGAAGAGAAGATGGGTCAATAATGAGCAAGACCGACTCTAGCAACAAAAGGTGAGTAGATGGTTGAATCGAGACAGCGCAGGTCAGGCGCGGAAAAGTGACAAGCGGCGTGGGTTGTAGGTTGCAAAACATGAAGGCCATGTAGACAAGATTGTCTACGCAATGTAGGACCGTGGCTAGTTCTCTTGAAAGCTGACGGCGCGCTGAATGGCGCTGGACAGGGCGGTGCTGAAATGAAGTAGCGGCGCCAGTTGGCGGTGGCAAAATAAATGACGTTGGAGGACAGAGACGCAATAGTGAGCAAACGATGAAGCAGAGCTTTGTTGAAGAAGATGGAATCTAATCTGTTAGAGAGAGGGCTGACAAAAGTGTTTTGGCAAAAAAAAAAAAAAAAATGAAGGGATAAGGATTAGAATTTGTCCTCTTTGGCCCCGTTTGTTTGGGGTTATAGGAAGGAGATTGGGACTACTAATATCTTAGTATTACTAATACCCTTGGAAGGGGGATTCATAGTGAGGAGGTAGAGATGATATTAGAAAAATAGTGAGGGGATTAAAAAAAATTTTATTTTTTTTATTTTTTATATATTAGGAATTTTTAAAAAAATATTAATGTTTAATTTTTATATTTTTTTATTTGTTTTATTATTTTATATAAAAATAATTTAACAATTTCTCACTATTAATTCCCTCACTAATAATTCTCTCACTATTAATCCCCTCACTATCAATCCCCTCACTATCAATCCCTTCTATTCTATTTCTGAAAATAAATGGGACCTTTGTGTAAAGCAAAATATGTGTGATGCTGATGGTCCCTCAAATGGCTACATATATATATATATACATATAATGGGCCTTCAAGTTGTTGTTTTCTGTTGATTGGAGGAGAAAAAGGTTATGTTTGAAAATGTTTTGGCATGGTTACAACTTTGAAAAATTTGGAAGCAAAATAATGAAAAAAAAAAAGTTGTGTGGGCCCAAGATACATTTTAGACCAAAAAATAAAATAAAATAAAAAATTTAGTTTTGATTTTCTCAAAAAAAAAATAAAAAAATCAAAAGACACAAATGTGTGTTAGCCAAACATGACATTAAAAAAAAAAATCATTTTTATCATTACTAATTGGCAATTTAATCTATAAATTATGATGAGTCATCAATCTTATCCAAAAGTTATATCAAGACAAAATATGCCCGAGGGAGTGAGGCAAGACATGCCCGAGGGGATGAAACAAAGCGTGGCCGAAAAAGTGAAAATATGCATGTTTGAGAAATTCAAAAATTTCCCATACATGCAAGGGGAAAAATGTAAGAGAGGTTAACTTGAGCCCACTAATTAATTGGGCCCAATCGAAGTCCAATCGGAAAGACCAAAAATTGGTGAGCTTGAAGAAATTATTGTCATTCTATTGAACAGGCCCACAAGAAATTCAACAAATTGGGCTGAGGAAAACCCATCAAGCAGATATCTCTAAAGAGAGTCCAACAAGCCCATCCGAGGATGCCCAGATCATACGGGGGTTCTAGAAGGTTAACTGTTGCTTTTAGAAGAGACGAAACCTTCAGAGAAGATCCATTCTCGGAGGTATTGGTTTAGTCTTGAAAGGGTTCGGAACCACGAACCTAGAAAACCTATTTGAGCTCGGACTCGAAAGGGTTCGGATCCTTGAACCTAGAGATCCGAAGAGCTTGGCTTCGAACGGATTTGAATGCAATCTAAAAGTCGCTCCGTTAATGAGTGTCAGAACACTTGCGGGCTCGGAGCTTTCTAGGATCTACGCACTAGAACCATGGGCGTAACAAAGTCTAAACAAAGGACTTGATCCCGAGGATGGTGAGTGGAGATAAATTCACTCTTTGATTAAATTAGCCTATACCCGGGTCGAGGAGGCAAGATCTAGGGGGTCCTTGAGACTCAGCAATATTTGCGGCAGGGCGTTCTCTTGAGCTACCCTTGACCCTTCTGCGGCAGGACATCCTTTGGGACTATTCTTGACCCTTTGGAATGATTGGGGATCATTGATTAGGTGTGGCTAAGAAGAAGGGTTCGCCGAGAAGTTGATATCTTCTTTAGGGTTTTCTTCATTCTCGGAAAGGTCACCTCCTCGGACAAGGTATTTAGAAGGAATATTCCCCATGTACCTTGCACATGGACTCCATCCTACATCATGATGTGCTTATAAATAACACCCATCTATAGCTTTACAAGGGATGGATTTTAGAGAGACAACTTTTGAGAAAGAATTAATTTCCCTACTTCATCATTTACATTGAGAGTGAAAGTGAGAGATCCATGGGAGAGCCTTGCCATTATTCTCTTTCGAACTACTTTACCTTCTTCTTTACCCAATCTCTTATCTCCATCATTTTTTTGTTATTGTGTTCTTAGTTGTGAGTGTTAAAGAATCTAAGTCTCTCATCATTTCTAGAGAATTCGAATTTTTCAGTAATCTTCGAAGATCTTCGATTTTCTGACAATATTCTTGAATCCTTTCCTATAGTAACAAATAAAGTGGTGTCTAGAGCCAAAAATTACATATAAGACTACTAACTAAATGGAAACTAAATAATTAATTGCATGGAACACACTTTTTGGGTACATTAAACCCATCATGCAATTATAATTAAAACTTTAGCCTAATAATTATGTAACATAATTTTTTTTTTTTTGGAGGAGGGGGTTGAGGGGTGGCGGTGGTTGGTTTTAACTCTTATAAGAAGAAGAGAATATTTCTTTATAATATTTCTTTGCATTATGGGAGTTATATTGTTGGCTTGGGTGTAGTCATTGATTGGTTGGTGATTGTTCGTGTTTAGCTAGCAAATTCTGAAATAAAAATTTTACTTTTATAGTCGTAAATTAGTGTAATATATTTTATATTTATAATTACTCGTATCTCTTGAATAAAAAAATAAATAAATAAAAGCTGTGTTTAGTTATGTGTTCCAAACATAATTTTTATTCACTGATTTGAGTGAAGTATTTATTTTGAACTTTCAAATTATAATTTCACACCCACTTTTGAAAACTCCTTTCTAGGCGAAAAAATTCGACTAATCCAGTCGCCCTCTCGGACATCCCTTAGACGCCCGGCTGCTTGACAGGAACTGTGTTCGATTTTTTTTTTTTACCTGTTATTTTTATATTGTAAATCAAAAATATTTTTCGAAATTTTTTAAATTTTTATATGAGTTTTGAATATAATTTTAAGTTGTGTGTTTAGTTATGAATTGTAAGTTTTTTAATCAAATAACTTTTTAAATTTAAAAAACTCAAAACTCCTTCCAAAACTTAATTCAAAACTTTTTTTTCAAAACTCATAACCAAATAAATTTTTCACACTCAAATCATAATTTCAGAACTCACAAACTCAAAATACAACTCTATTATCAAATCATATTTTAAAAACTCTACCAAACGCTACCAAAGTCTTACATTGGAAAACGCCTAAACTCAAGAAGGAAAATCAAAGGCTGTGTTTGGAAGGATTTTGTAATCATATTTCTACCCCTACATTCTAGTATGATGTTTGGTTTGACTTTCGAAAAATTTATTCCACCCCTCCTTTTGAAAACTTGTTCCATGAGGGCTTGAAATTTGGCCTACCGGTCATTCGATCAGTTGACCGGCCGGTTGAGCTGAACAGTGCCATTTTTTTTTTGGCAATTTGTTTTTTATTTTTATTTTTATATTTTTAATAAAACAATATTTTTGAAAATTTTGAAAATTTTTTATGAGCTTTTAATAGATTTTTGAATTGTGTGTTTGGTTATGAATTGTAAATTTTGTATCAAATATCATGTCACATCAAAAATTTCCCACTTAATTCAAAACTCTTTTCAAAACTCATTCATTAAACAAATTTTTTACATTTAAATCATAATTTCAAAACTTATAAACTCAAAATACAATTCATATTCTCAAATCATATTTAGAAAACTCTATTAAACGCTATTAAAACTCTTTCAATTTATTTAATTGTAAAATACAGATTCCAAGATATTTTTTTTTTTTTTTAAATATCTCTTGAATAAAAAATAAATAATTAAAGTCTTACATTGGAAAACGCATGAACTCAAGAAGGAAAATAAAAAATCTTTCACTTTATTTAATGGGTAAATTACATTGACACCTCTAAGGTTTATATTTAATACAATTCCTTACTCATCTTTTAGAAATTATATTCCCTTCCTTGATGTTTCAAGTTTCATTACAGATTGTTTCCTCTAGCAATTTAATTTTTTTAAATACCAATTTTTTCTTCATTGAATAAATTACATTGACACCCCTCACATTTTAGAAATTACAATCCCCTCCCCAAGGTTTAAAGTAACATTACCAATTGCCCCCTTGGTTAGTATTAGTTGAAAAAAAAATTTATTGAAAAAAAAATTTGTTAGTCAAATTTTCAAATTTCTGTTTAAAAACCAACGTAAGATAACAATTACACTGATATCCCTTGAGGTTTATATTTATTACACTCGAAAGATAAAAATTATATAAAAATGATAACTATTTTTTATTTTTTATTTCTTAACCAAATTAATTTTTAATTTTTTTTTAAAAAAAATTTAAAATCAAACCATACATAACCTAAGAATATTTTGATAAGTCATTTCTTACGTTGGTAACTTATTTAATTATTTTTTAATTTTACGACATTTTTACCATCTGAGACCGATTTGATAACCATTTCGTTTTTAGTTTTCAATTTACATTTACAAAAATTTAAAAAACTGTCATAAAAACTTGTTTGATAATTTTTTTGGTTTATAAATGGTTATCTCAGTTTGTAAATTTGAGAAAAAAAAAGTAAATTCAAAAAATGAGTTTACGTTAGTTTTTAGACAGAAATTTAAAAATTTGACTAACATAATTATTTTTAAATTAATTTTTTTTTCAATTAATTTTTTTTTCAAATAAATTTTTTTCTAATTAATTTTTTTTTTCAATGAATTTTTTTTTCAACTAATACTAACCGAGAGAGCAATTGGTAATGCTATTTTAAACCTTGGGGAGGGGATTGTAATTTTTAAAATGTGAGGGGTGTCAATATAATTTACTAGTGAAGGAAAAATTGGTATTTAAAAAAATTAAATTGCTGGAGGAAGTAATCTGTAATAAAACTTTAAACTTGAGGGAGGGGATGTAATTTCCAAAAGGTGAGAAGAGAAACTGTAATAAATATAAACCTCATAAGTGTCAATGTAATTTACCCTTATTTAATTGTAAAATACAAATTCCAAGATACATTTTTTTTTTATATAAATAATACGAAATTCCAAGATACTGTTCAATTAATATTATTGGGCCTCCTACTAACATCTCAGCCCTTTATGAGTCTTGTGAGTTTACTCTTGGCCCATTTGCATTCAAGCTAACAGCTCCCAACCCAATTCAACCTTGTTTAAAAATTATTTTAATTTAATTTATAATGACATGAGTCTTATAAAAATTAAAAATTAAAGGGCTAGCTCAAGAGTTGAACCTTAACCTTAAAAGAGTTACCGAAACCACATAAACAAATATACTTTTTAGTTTTAAGCTGCGAAACAAAAAATAGTGTTCTGCTTTGAAGCTGCGCAGAACTAGTTCATTTCGTTTCTCTCTCATTTATGAAGAGAAACTCATTTATTAGTAATAGGTCTTATCTAATTAAATTTTTATTACAAAAAATTTTTAAATTTTATTTTGTCTGTAAAATGTGTTTTATTTCATTATGTGATTAAATTAGTATTCGAGTTTGATTTTTCAATTTTGCCAATAAAATTATATGAATATTAGATATACTGAAGAAGAAGAATTAGATAATTTAAATAATAACATTTTTCTACAAATAATAATAGAAAATTAATATATTAATTAAATTACAAAAAGAATTTAGCGAAAAACTTAAAAACAATCAATTAGAAATTATAAATGAAATCTGACATATAATACTAGATAAAGGCAGGCACGTAGCCATTTTAGAAGATAAGTAAAAAAATACTATAGATAATTACCCTTATCCTTATAAAAGAAATTCATCATAAGAACTAACACCCCACTTTTCAAAGAAATAATAAAAATTTTATGTTTTTTTGTTTTTAAATAAAATTTTAACTAGATAGTGTCTTTTACTAATTTATAATACTTATGAACTTATATTTTATTTTTATAATACTTTCAGGGACTAAATATTTTTGATTTAAATATTTTAAGGACTTAATATGTTCAATCGATAGGTTAAAGACTAAAAAGACTTTAATTTATATACTTCAAAAACTTAATAGACTCAATTAATAGTTTAGGGATCAAATAGATAATTTGCTGCTAGTTAAGGAATATAAAGTGTAATAAATCCTTTAAATTATTAAAAGAGATTTGGGACAGACTTCAGAGCAAGTCACCAATCCTATTTCCATAAAGGATTGGCCTTCTTGAGTTCCTCTCCAATCCTATTAGAATTTGGGGATCTTTCAGTGCTTTCTAAATGTATGACTTGTATGGTTGCAAACGAAATGGGCTAAATTGAACTTTACTGGGTTTGAACTCGGCTCGTTTACTTATCGAGCTTATTTATTGAACTCGAGCTCGGTTTGATAATTTTTTAAAAATATTATTTATATTATTTAAATAAAAAATATTATTTATATTATTTAATATATAAATAATGTATTTATATTATTATTTTTATATATTTATATATTACTTAATATATAAATAATATATATATTATATAATTTAAATAAAAATAAATGAGTTGAGTTTATACGAGTTCGAACTCAGCTCGTTTACTAAAGAGCCTAATAGTCGAGTTCTTAATGAGTCAAGCCGAACTTGTTCATGAACAGCTCAGTTCATTTACAGTTCGACACGTGAAAATTACTGCATCCAACAGAACAAAATGCTTTAATCAATCAATTCTTTATTTCTTCTCTTATCTTCTCATCCAATTTCTATTCTTGCCCACAATTTTTTTTCTTTTTTTTGGTGACTACCTCTTCTCTCTTTTTCTCTAGACTTTACCCCAGCCCCAATCGTTCCTATCTTCTCTCTCTCTCTCTCTCTCTCTCTCTCTCTCTCTCTCTCTCTCTCTCTCTCTCTGCGAACGTCCTTGAGAAAACTACATTCTTCCATGTCCATCACAGTAATGTAAGCATAAAACATTGACAGCTGCAAATATCAAACCATTGTCATCAAAAAGAAAATGATTCAAATTAATATATTTTTTACATTTACAATTGGACAACATTGTGTTTTGAAAAATCTAGAAATCCCCTAGATGTTGATTTTTGATTATGTATCAATTTTAAGCAGTACATAACAATTTCAATCAAACAATCAAGACAAATCGACATAACGATTTTACGTGAAAAAACCACAATTGGACACCTCCAATTGTGATAAAAAAAAAAAAAAAAAACCATAGGCAAAAATCATAAAACAATCCACTAAAAAGACATAAACGAATTACACAGGTATACTCTCAATTACCTAGCGAATCCACGCCCGAATTGAACCAACCCCTATGTGCCTCTTCCAACCCCGTCTTCACCTCGGAATTGTCTTGACGATGAGCCACTCTAGAATCCACCAAAGTTTCAAGCTCGAATTCCCTAGAATCTACTAAAGAACCACTCTCTCTTTTATATAGAATAAACAAACAAACCTTTGATGTATGCTTCTTAAACCGTGAGTTAAATACTCAATGAAACATCAAAGAAAACTAGCAAAATAGCCCCAGATATAAACCCTAGAACCCAAGAAGAAGATCTGGAGGTGTTACCCTAGATTTGGACTGAAACACGTATTTATAGAAAACTGTCCCGCGATCTCCGCTCGAGCGGACCTACGCTCGAGTGGGAAAAAACAACATCTAGTATTTTTACAGGCGAACAAACTTCTGAAACCCAGCATTCTCCGCTCAAGCGGGGGAATGTCCGCTCAAGCGGACAGGCAACTTTGAATGTATTTTTGCATTTTGCTTGAGGGCACCGCCTCGACCTGCCTGCACGCCTCAGACCCCAAGAGACGCCGCCCTAGACCCCATGGCCGACCGGGTAGCTCGATCCCCGTCATAATCAGCGAAGTGGCAATCTTAAAAGAATTAACATCACAAAACTTCTCTGCAATTACAATTTCGGTTGGATTCACATCTAAAAACTCATAGCTTACTGAAATAAAAAGTGCAAAAACAAATACAACTGAAAGAGTTTTGTCAAACGGGATTGCCACTAATAAAAACCTAACATGTTTGATACTTGCATATCTAAAATCAATGAATATATATATATATATAACTTGTGTGTGTATATTAAGATTTTGAAATTGCAATTAATTTCTCACATTAATCAGACTCAATCTGTGCTGTTAAGAAATCAATTTTGGAAAAACTAATTTGCTCAAAAGGCATTTGTAGAGAGAGAGAGAGAGAGAGAGAGAGAAAGATTGGGATAAGGGTATTTGAGGACTCGCAAGAGGTAGAGAATGTTGAGAATTTGGAGCTGGCAATGGTAGGCAATGCGAGGGATAGGAGTAAGAAGGTGGATTGGTAAAGTCGTAAGAGGGGAGGCGGTATAGATATGGTGCATTGGTACAGGAGCAAGAGAGGGTTTTACAGAGAACAAGGGAATTTCCTTCTCCTGCGATGAACATGATAAAAGTTGGATATGATTACGTGTGCATAACCACATGGCCCAAAGATGAAATGGGTTTAATATAAAGATCTTGGCAATTGGATGTAGATTGGAGGATCCTTCAATTTTAATAGGATTGGAGAGGAGCCAAACTCAGGTTTTTTTTATGATGAAAGAGTTATGCATGGGTGTACGGTCCGCATGGAATAACCTCTCTTCCATATTTGTTCATTTTATATCTCTTCATATTTTTTTTGTAAGTCTCAATTTAGACCTGCACCAATTATTCAAAATGCCTATTTTGTAAATTTTGTAATAAAGGTCATTCTGTAAGAATTTTTTCCTTAATGTGGCTTATGCATAATTATACTAGATTCATCTCATTAAGTAAGATACATGTACATCAATTAGATGGTGACTAATTATTGATGAATGCACCTATATGTATACAATGTATAGAAGACTAATGCTAATGCACATTGAATGTAATGGATTCATTATGAATGAATCTTAGAGATGCACATTGAATGTGATGGATTCATTATGAATGAATCTTAGAGATGCACATTGTATCTATTATGAATATGTAAGATACATTAGTCTTATCTAATGAATTCATTAAATATAAAAGATGCATTATGTATCATGAATGTATAAGATACATTAACCTATTTAATGAAGTTTATTGAATGAATGATTCTTTGATGGGAAGAATATTAGTATAAATAGTGTAAGGTCCCAAACCATACTCTCCATCAAAAACTTAAGTTGTCACCACAAGAAGGCTCCCATCGCCTAGAGAGAGAGAGAAGTGGTTTGAAGATCTTAGACAAGTCAAGAACTTAAAGATCAAGATCTTCCATTCAAGGTTTCTCTTTCTTAAAAGAGGATTTCATACTATCATGGATCAAGGTATGTATTCACTTATTTTGTATATTAGAAATTCATATAGTTTTCATGTGTGGAATTGAATCCTTAATTGTTTTTAGCTTATGTTCCGCAAAGTTTTTCTATCAATTGGTATCAGAGCCAATGTTCTCAATTCTGATGCATGAAACGTATAAGTATGAATTTCATTTTATGATGATGTTTGGTGTAACAAGTGCAAAACCTTGATTTACACTTGTCTAATTTTATTTTTATTTTTGGCCAATCTTTTATTCTATTGATATTAAAATAAAAATTGAAAATTATTGAACAAGTGGTAATTAAGATAATGTTTTATGCACTTATAATGTTTTGTTACACATCTTATGAGTTGAAACATTGTTGATCAGCCCAACGGAAGTTCAACACTATGTATGTTTGAACAACCGAGATGATTAGTATAATAAATATAGCAATAAGTTTTTCTGCCCAACGGTAATAAACTTCTCATGTGCTTTAATTAATAAAATAAAATAAGAGACATTTGAGTTTTTCTGCCCAACGGTGATAAACTCCTTACGGTCTTAATTATTATTTTATTTTATTTTATGTTGTTTATTTTTATTAGTCATCTCATTTACTTTTATGAATTGTTAAAATATATTGTTATTATTAGCGGAAGGATAACTTGATTTAAATATCTAACTAATTAGGTTTTATAGTTAGATATATTTAACTTGTGGTGTTATTTTTATGAGATGTGAAAAGTAGTTTTCTTGATTATATTATGTAATGGATATTATGTGTTTGCAGCATTGAATCCTACTTCCATTAATAGTTACTTGTCTGGTATTGAAGTTTTGAGTGGAACTAATTTTAAGAAATGGAAGGAACAAATTGAAATTATTTTGGGAATTATGGATTTAGACTATGCATTAAGAGAGCCAGCTCCTACAAAGCCTAATGATACAAGTTCTAAGGAACACATGGCTTTATATGAAAAATGGGAACGCTCTAATCGCTTAAGTCTAATGATTATGAAAGGTTCAATTACGCCTGCAATTCAAGGAGCAATTCCTATTTCTGAAAGTCACTACAAGAAAAAACACTTTCTGTGACCAACATTTTGGTCGCGAAAAGTACCGTATTTGGTCGCTAAAACCTTTTCGCGACCAAAATATGTTGGTCGCGAGTTGGTCGCTAAAGCCTCGTCACAGATAGTTTTTTACGACCAAAAAAGCCTTTGGTCGCTAAAAGTGGCCATTCGCGACCAACTTTTTTGGTCGCGGAAAGTCCAATTCATATTACCCAAAAGTAAACTTTTAGCGACCAAAGGTAAGTTGGTCGCCAAAAGTCAGCGCCTTGACCCAAAAATATAATTCTTTTGTGCTGCCTGGGACTTGAACTCTTGACTAAGGAGTCACCATGCACCCAATCCACTCTGCCAACAACATGCTTCTTGTTCATATTTGGAAATAAAAATATATAACCCATAAAAATTGGGTTATGTATTATTTTATAAAACTTTTAATGTCTAAACCAAAAAAAAAAAGTATGTAATTACAGTAGTATCATTTTTTTTAAAATTTATCCCGCCATAACTTTTCGCGACCAACTTTTCTTTTTGGTCGCCAAAGGGTAATCTTCCGCGACCAAAAAACCCTTTTGGTCGCCAATAGTATGCTTTCCGCAACTAACTTTTTTTTTTTTGTCGCCAAAAGGTAATCTTCCGTGACCAGAAAATCCTTTTGTCGCCAATAGTATACTTTCCGCGACCAACTTTTTTTTTTGGTCGCCAAAGGGTAATCTTCCGCGACTAGAAAATCCTTTGGTCGCCAATAGTACTCTTTTCGCGACCAACTTTTTTTTTTGGTTGCCAAAGGGTATACTTTTCGTGACCAACTTTTTTTTTTGTCACCAAAAGGTGATCTTCCGCGACCAAAAAAGCCTTTGGTCGCCAATAGTATACTTTCCGTGACCAACTTTTTTTTTTGGTCGCCAAAGGGTGATTTTCCGCGACCAAAAAATTGTGGTCGCCAAAAGTTAAATTTTAGTCGCAGAAAGTAGACTATTTGCGACCAAAAAAAATAGGTGGTCACCAAAAGTGTTTTTTCTTGTAGTGAGTGCAATGAGCTATATGAAATCTATTGAAGAACAATTCATTGGAACTTCCAAATCCCTTGGTAGTACTCTCATGATTAAAATGATGACAATGAAATATGATGAAACTCACAAGGCTAATGAAGAAAATAAGATTCAATGCCATTTCTGTCGAAAGAAAGGTCACATAAGAAATGACTGTCCAGGTTTTAAAAGTTGGTTGGACAAGAAAGGTAACACTCAATGCTTTGTGTCTTATGAATCCCTTTTGGTAGATGTTCCACCAAATTCTTGGTGGATTGACACTGGTGCAAGTATTCACATAACAAATTCTTTACAGGGATACCTTACAAGTCGGAAACTAAATAAAGGAGAACGAACCATTACGATTGGGAATGGAATAGAAGTGGACGCTGAGGCTATTGGCACCCTCCGTCTAATTTTAGACTCTGGTTTCATTTTAGATTTAGTAAACACAGTTTATGTTCCTATTTTTATTAGAAACCTAATTTCTGTTTCACAACTTGATTCCTGTGGTTATGAATTTAACTTTGGAAATAATAGAGTCTCTTTATTTCACAATTCTCATATGATTGGTTCTGGTACTTTAGATGGTAATCTTTATTCATTGAATTTAGATTTCACTTATGCACTATCTCTTTTATCCTTTAATGTCAACGACTTGGTAAATAAAAAGAAAAAGCGAGTGAATGAAAATTCATCCATGTTGTGGCATAAGCGCTTGGGCCACATATCAAGAGAAATGATGGAACGTCTTATTAAAGATGGAATTTTAAGTTCACTTGATTTTTCTGATTTTAGCACTTATGTGAATTGCATTAAAGGAAAATACACAAAGACAAAGAAAAAGGGTGCTACTAGGACTACTGAATTATTAGACACAATTCATACTGATATATGTAGTCCCTTTACTGTCCCAACTATTTCTGGACATAAATATTTTATTACTTTTATTGATGACTTTTCTAGGTATACTTATGTGTATCTTATTCGTGAAAAATCAGAAGCACTGGATAAGTTCAAACTCTATAAAGTTGAAGTTGAAAATCAACTTGACAGACGGATTAAAAGTGTAAGATCTGATAGAAGTGGTGAATATTATGGTAGATTCACTGAGTCGGGTCAAAATTCAAGTGCTTTTGCTTTATTTTTGGCTGAGAATGGTATTGTTGCTAACTACACAATGCTTGGTACAGCTGAGCAAAATGGTGTAGCTGAACGACGAAACCGTACTCTTTTGGACATGATGAGAAGCATGATGAGTAACTCTTCTTTGCCAGATTACTTGTGGGGTGAAGCTTTAAAAACTGCTGTACATGTTCTTAATAGGGTTCCTAGTAAGGCTGTGCCTATAACTCCTTATGAGTTGTGGGTTGGTAGGAAACCTAATTTGAATTATTTACATGTATGGGGTTGTCCTGCTGAAGCAAAAATTTTCAACCCACAAATAAAGAAATTAGACCCTAGAACTATAAGTTGTTTTTTCATTAGATATCCTGAGAGATCAAAGGGTTTTAGATTCTATTGTCTCACTCATAGCACTAGAATTGTTGAAACTAGAAATGTCGTGTTCTTAGAGGATGAAAACATTAGTGGGAGTATGAATCTCAAAGATATTTCTTCGGAGGAAAATCGTGATTTTACGCCTTCCACGATTATCCAAGAAAATGTTGTACCTGAACCTATTGGTACACAAGAGATTTCTCACATTGAAAAAGAAGTTGTCCTAATTGCAGAACAACCTTTACGCAGATCACAAAGAGAAAAGAAACCAGCCATATCAGATGACTATGAGGTTTACCTAAATGAGTGTGATATAGGCTTGGAGAACGATCCTGTTTCTTATGCTCAAGCCATAAAAAATGGAAATGTAACTCAATGGTTAAATGCCATGAAAGATGAGTTAAAATCCATGAAAGACAACAATGTCTGGGATCTTGTAGAATTGCCTAAGGGAGCCAAAACTGTTGGATGCAAATGGGTTTTTAAAACCAAACGTAATCCTAAGGGCAATGTCGAACGATACAAGGCCAGATTAGTTGCTAAAGGATACACTCAAAAAGAAGGGATAGACTATAAGGAAACTTATTCTCCTGTTTCTAATAAAGATTCCTTGAGAATAGTCATGGCCTTAGTAGCTCATTATGATTTAGAGTTACATCAAATGGACGTTAAAACAACCTTTTTGAATGGTGACTTGCATGAAGTGGTCTACATGGACCAACCTGAAGGTTTTCAGGATGAAAGCAAGGAAAATATGGTTTGTAGGCTTAAGAAGTCCATATATGGTCTAAAGCAGGCATCTCGACAATGGTATCTTAAATTTCATGAAGTTCTCACCAAATTTGATTTTAAGGATAATGTAGTTGATCAATGTGTCTACCTTAAAATCAGTGGGAGTAATGTCTGCATTATAGTTTTGTATGTTGATATATTGCTTGCTAGCAATAATTTGGGAATGATACATGAGACAAACAAATTCCTTACGAGAAATTTTGAAATGAAAGATCTTGGTGAAGCCTCTTTTGTCATTGGGATAGAAATTCACCGAGATAGGTCTCGTGGTATTTTAGGATTGTCCCAAAGAGCCTATATCGAAAAAGTTCTTAAGAGGTACAACATGCAGAATTGTTCAACTATTGTTGCCCCTATAGTTAAGGGTGATAAATTTAGTGAATTTCAGTGTCCCAAAAATAATTTAGAAAGGGAACAAATGAAAGAAATTCCTTATGCCTCTGCAGTTGGGAGCATTATGTATGCTCAAGTTTGTACACGTCCTGACATAGCATTTGTAGTTGGTATGCTGGGTCGATACCAAAGCAATCCCGGACTTGATCATTGGAAAGCAGTTAAGAAAGTGTTGCAATATTTACAAGGCACTAAGGATTACATGCTCACTTATTAAAAACGAACATGACCTTGAAGTGGTTGGTTATTCGAGATCTTGATTTTCTTTGGATGTAAAGACACTCGAAAGTCCACTTCGGGTACATTTTTATGCTTATGAATGGACCCATTTCATGGAAGAGTCATAAGCAAACTCTGACAGCTTCTTCCACTATGGAGGCAGAGTTTATAGCATGTTATGAAGCCACATGTCATGCAGTATGGCTAAAGAATTTCATATCTGGATCACAACTTGTTGATTCAATTTCAAAGCCCTTACAGATTTACTGTGATAATGATGCTGCTGTGCGGTTCTCCAATAATAACAAAACTTCAGGAGGATCAAAACATATTGATATCAAGTATCTAGTTGTTAAAGAAAGGGTTCTGAATCAGACTGTTTCCATCGCTCATATTGGTACTACACTCATATTAGCAGATCCTTTAACTAAAGGTCTCACACCTAAGCTCTTTCAAGAACATGTTGCGCGCATGGGCTTAGTAGAAAGTTTATCATGTTTAGATTTGAAATGAGTGTATTATGTTCGTGATAGATGTTATGTTATAATCATCTTCTGTTAATAATGATTATGTTTGTTGTTTTCATTCTTCATACTTGTGCACAATTTAGAAGAAGATGTAAACAACGGATCAATATAGATGAATTAGCATTAATCACCATTATGTTGCTAATGTCATCTCTGTGTTTTAAGATTCACTTATTCATGTTGATGGAAAATATTAACACTATAACCATTGTACAGTCTTGATCAATGTGTAAATCACTGACTACAATGATTTGGTGCTAATAATTTCATTGAACAGAATCTAATGGTGATGGTACAATCTTCTAGTGGGAGAACGTTGGCCATATTATGATAATCTAGTGACGTAATATAATCATGCAAGCTGTAACAACCCTCGTACTGATTATCGATAAACTACTGAATTAGCTACTGGTTACTGCTAAACTGAACTGATAATGACCGATAATTGAATTAACTGCAGTACTGAATGGACTGATTGAAATTGAAACTGAAATTGAATAAGTTTATCTATTATATTGCATTTCTATCTGTTTGATTGATTGATTATCTGTTTGAATTCATATGTTTAAACTGCTAATTGAAGGCCTTATCGGCGGCCGAACTGAAAACCGTTTGGTGTTTCATGATCAGTAGAATTTATCTGATTTTATGGTATATTTATCTGAAAATTGATTAGGAATGATTAAATTAGATTAAAAAGGAGTTAATTGCCAAATTTAACTTATTTACCAAATTGCCACCTAGTGTGCCTTTGTTTAATGATTTGTGGAGCCTTATTACACTTGAAGCAAACCTCTTCCTCAGCCAAATTGAGAGCTCCACCGAAATTATAGAGAGAGAAGGACTTGGGGAATTGATTTCATATCATTTTTGCTTGTAAATTGCTTAGTAATTGGAGGAGTTGGAACATAGGTTGCAAATTTAGCTTCCACACCTTGAAATTGAAACTCTAGGTAAGAAATTTATCTTCTTATTGTTGTCCTTGAGCTTCATCTTGCATGTTCTAGACTCCATTGTAGAATCAAGCCATGATTTAGTGCATAGAGGTTGAATTATGCTTGAATTCATGCATGCATGGCCATCTTGGTGCATTTTGAAGTTGAATTCATGATAGATTGTCCATGCATGTCCATGTTTAAGCTAAAGTCTATGTTTTCATTTTGTTTTCCAACTATTGAGCTCAATTGAGCAAGGATTGAAGCTTAATTTTGGTTTAAAGCTCATGCATTGCATGTTTTAAATTGTTCTTGAAAATGGGTTTGAATTTTGGATTTAATTGACTCACCTTTGGGGCTTGAATTCATAAATTGGCTTTTGAAACTTGTTATACATTGTTTTGGGATGTATTTTCCAGAATTTGGGCCCAAGAGGTCGAGAATTGAGTTGAGAATGCTTGGTTTGAGCTTGGAAGACAAATCTGGAAATTCCAGATTTGGCTTCTTCGCTCGAGCGAAGGATTCCTCGCTCGAGCGACCAACGTTTCCTCGAGCCGCCAGCGAATGATTGGTGGCTCGGCGTAAAATCGAGCATCCATTACTTTTCTTGTTTCATCGGACCGCTCGGCGAAGGATTGTTCGCCGGCGAAGCCTTTGATTTTGCAACCTCGCTCGGCGAAGGAAGGCTCACTCGGCGAGACCCTGTTTTCAACTTTTGAAAAATGCCTTCCAACTGTATTTTTGCATCCTCATCCCATCCTAGGCATTCTTAGGCCTAGTTTAAGGCATCTTAATGAGGATTTAGACATAGAACCACACCGAGGAAATTTAGGGATTTAATTAACATCCTTCCCGACTGTGAAACTTAGTCTGTGTTCTATTTGTTAACTGTTTAGGGTTGGCTCTCGGGGACGCGCTCTAGCTGCTATTAGCCCAATCTCTGTGAGTAACAATTGTGTAAAAATATGTTCAAAATGGTTATCTTTTGAATACTGAACTGAACTGTCTATTGAACTGATATTATTTATTGAATGAATGTATGTCCTGTATTCCGAACTGTATTGTGGCATCCTTAGCACTTCATTTCTTTATTCTTTATCACATGAGCTCTGTCGGTTCCTTGTGGAACCATACATTGTTACCGATTGATGGCCATCATTCTTGTTGGAGTCTGTTAAGACCGGTCCTTCGGACCTCTTGTTTATAGGCTAATGGGTGTACCACATATGGTGATTGATGAAATCTTGAAGATCAAATCTCGTTTAATGAATCGATTTCATTATCTTGTAAGGACATTCATTCATAACCTCTTTACGCATTATGTTATTCATGGGCTTTAGCTCACTTTGTTTATATATATGTAGGTTTTTGACGGGCCGGAGCTAGGGCGTGGGTTGGTCCCCGATTTTGTCAAGCGACCTATGTGCCTCACTGCGAGGTTCCGAGTTGCCATGCTATGGCTTGGGGTGTTTTGTGTCCCCTATCGGTCTCCTTAATGTTTCGTACTACTGTATAGACTGTCTCTTTCTTTATCTTGTTATCGAGGATTAGGTCCGTCTTTGAATGTTGTATATGATCAGATAGATCGTATCAACTGTATGAATGCATGAAAAATGTTTTTGGCATACAGATTTTCACAGCTCAATGGACACTAGTTACTTACTGTATTGGCTTCCGCCAGCCACATGCTCTGTTTAAGCTATTCTTCGTTGTGAGGCCTTGATAATCTCGGATTACTGGCTAGTTACGGTGCTAAACCCATAGGGCCGGGTTGGGTCGTGACAGAGTGGTATCAGAGCGATACTTAACCACGAGTTATACCCCACACACGTGTCCAAATGAGCTATAGGGTGTCCTAGAAAAGTGATTAGGGCATTCCATGAATTTGAAAAGTGTGTGGCTATGTTATGATTGAATACATGTCCATGTGATAACTATCTAAATATGCAACTGTTTAATGCTATAATTGCTATAACTGTTATAACTGCTTATAGTGAAAAGGACAATGCAAATGAACCTGAATCCTCATCTACCGAGGCAAGAATGGCCAGAATGGAAAGAATGATAGAACTGTTAACTGCTAGACTTGAGCAATGAGAACCAACAATTTCACCTCTTCCTCCTCGATGCAGTTAACTAAATGCAAATGTGAATGATGGGGACATTATTGCCCTTACCCATAAGTTCAAGAACCGAAACCGCCGTCCTTTCAGGGAGGCCTTGAACCGCTAAAGGCTGAAGCTTGGGTGCTTGAAACAGAAAAATTGTTTGAAATGTTTCCGTGCTCCGAAGCCAATAAAGTACTGTTAGCAACCTTCACTCTTCAGGAAGAAGCAAGAAGGTGGTGGATGTTGACCCGCGATGCGAATACTATTATGACTTGGGCTCAGTTCAAGGAGTCCTTCTTTGAAAAGTATTTTCCCCAGTGCATCAGGGACAGGAAAGTAACGGAGTTTGAACAACTGAGACAGGGCAAGATGTCTGTTGTCGAGTGTGAGAAGAAATTCACCGAACTTGCTAGGTATGCACCACACATGGTGGACACTGAATATAAGAAGGCCAGAAGGTTTGAAGGAGGCCTTAGTGTTGCTATACTGGACCGAATAAATGTTTTGAAACTACCGACTTTTGTGGGTGTTCTCGACCGGGCATTGATGGTCGAGTCCAATATTGCAGCAGTGAAACAATCTGAAACACCAACAACTGAATGGCAAGGAAAAAGGCAGGGTTTCAAATTCAAGAAAGGCAAGCATAACCCAGCAACCAAGAAACAGAATACGGGGTCGACGACTAGCCCCAGCCAAAGGAGTGGGTTTACTCCACCCTGCTCCGTATGTGGCAATAAGCACAAAGGGGTTTGCTACCAGATCTCTGGAGCTTGTTTTAGGTGTGGCAAGGTGGGCCATAGAATTAAAGACTATCCCTCTGTCCATGAGCCAGTAGTAAAAGATTGCGATCACCGCAACACCAAAACCGAACCCCAAAGCTCAGGAAAGAGCCTATGAGGCAGGCAGTGTTCGCCCTAGTACCGGAGACGTGCAAAACATCGAGATCAAGTCGTATCCTCTCTATCTGTGCTCAACATGCATGTGTGTTGATTGATTCAGGGTCTACACATTCGTATGTATCGCATGCTTTTTCGCATAAAATGAATAGACCCTTAGAACCCATGAACTATCTGCTAGCTGTATCATCACCTGTTAGGGGATCCATGACATGTGCATATATGTATCCTGCCTGTGAGATTATTGTTGGAGATATGCATCTATTTATTGATTTACTGCCATTGAATGTTGATCACTTTGATGTAATATTGGGGATGGATTGGTTACAAAAATTTCATGCCACTATAGACTGTGTAACAAAACAAGTAGTTTTCCGTCCACCGAGTTTGCCTGAATTTGTGTTTAATGGGAGTGGAGTAGTACCTCCTCCGTATCTGATTTCTTCTGTGAAAGCTGTTAAACTGATTAGAAAGGGGTGTAAAGGATATCTGTGTTATGTGCTGACTGTGCTTACTAATGATAGTGTTAAAACTGATGTGAATTGTATTCCTATAGTTAGAGAATTCCCAGATGTATTTCCAGATGATTTGCTAGGGGATTTGATTGACAGGGAAATTGAATTTACTGTGGATGTGATTCCGGGTACACAGCCGATATCTAAAGCTCCTTACAGAATGGCCCCAATTGAACTGAAGGAATTGAAAGTGCAATTGCAAGAATTGTTAGACAAAAAGTTCATCGGGCCAAGATTTCAGTGGGTGCACTGTTTTGTTTGTAAAGAAGAAAGATGGCTCCTGAGGCGTGTATTGATTATCATGAACTAAACAAGGTAATCAGAATAAATATCCATTACGCGTATTGATGATTTATTTGACCGATTCTGAGGTGCACAAGTGTTTTCTAAGATTGATCTTAGATCGAGGTATCATCAACTGAAAGTCAGACCGGAAGACATTGATAAACCGCTTTTAGAACGAGGTATGGCCATTATGAATTTTTAGTTATGCCGTTGAGTTACGAATGCCCTATTTGCATTTATGGACCTCATGAATGAATTTTTAAACCATACCTTGATGATTTCATTGTGGTATTTATTGATGACATCTGATTTATTCTAAGACTAGGAAGAACATGAACACCATCCGAGACTTGCCACCGCAAACCTTAAGAGAAACGAGTATGCTAAATTGTTTAAATGTGAATTTTGGCTTGATCATGTTATGTTTTTGGGGCATGTTGTTAGCAAAGATGGAATTTCGTTGATCCGAGAAAATTAAAGTCAGAGTGAACTGCCTAGACCAACAAATGTATCAAGTCAAAGCTTTTGGGTTTGGCTGGATATTACAGAAGGTTTGTTAAAGACTTCTCCAAGATTGCCTTACCGCTGACTCAGTTGACGCCGAAGGGGACATCGTTTGAATGGACTGACCAAAGGGAATCGGCATTTCAATAATTGAAAACCCGACTTGTGACTACACCGGTTCTGACTCTACCTTCAGGTACGGATGGTTATACTGTATTTAGTGATGCTTCTCATAAGGGTTTGGGGTGTGTTTTAATGCAGAATGGGAGAGTTATTGCTTATGCTTCCCGACAGTTGAGACCACATGAAAAGAACTACCCGACCCATGACTTAGAACTTGCTGCAGTAGTGTTTGCACTGAAAATTTGGCGTCACTATTTGTATGGAGCAACATGTGAAGTGTATACTGACCACAAGAGCCTGAAGTACTTTTTCACTCAGAAAGAACTGAATATGAGACAGTGGAGATGGCTGGAACTGATCAAAAATTATGACCTACAGATTTTGTACCATCCGGGAAAAGTTAACACTGTTGCCGATGCATTGAGCCGAAAGTCAATTGCCAACTTAGCTTGTTTGCTCACCGGGCAGAAAGAATTGCTTCATGATCTGGAAAAGTCTGAAATTGAAATTGTTTTGGGAGAACAAGGTGGAACAATAGCTGTCATTACTGCTCAACCAGCATTGATTGAAGAAATTAAAATAACACAACAACTGGATGATTTCTTGAAAAAGGTTATTGAAGAAAGAGATTCTAAACCGAGACCGGGGTTCAAATTTGAGAACAATGTATTGAAATTTCAAGAAAAGGCGTATGTGCCGAATGACACCGAATCGAAAAAGAAAATCTTGCAAGAGGGCCACAATTCAAAATTGTCTATCCACCCGGGGAACACGAAAATGTACCAAGATCTGAAACAGAATTTCTGGTGGCCGGGAATGAAGAAGGAAATTGCCGACTTTGTATCCAAGTGTCTTATTGCCAACAAGTCAAAGCTGAACATCAACGACCCGCGGGCTTACTGCAACCCTTACCCATACTAGAGTGGAAATGGGAGCATATCACGATGGATTTCATCGTTGGATTACCTCACTCCAGAAAAAGGTATGGACTCTATTTGGGTTATTGTTGATAGATTGACTAAATCTGCACACTTCCTACCTGTCAAGACGATTTATAATGCAGACAAACTGGCTGTTATCTATATTGACGAAATTGTGAGATTGCATGGAGTGCCTGTATCTATTGTTTCAGACAGGGATTCGAAGTTTACATCGAGGTTCTAGCAGAGCCTACAGACTGCATTGGGTACTGAATTGAGGCTGAGTAGTGCCTATCATCCTCAGACAGATGGACAGTCAGAAAGGACCATCCAGACTTTAGAGGACCTACTGAGAATGTGTGTCCTTGATTTTCAGGGAAACTGGGAAAGTCATTTGCCGTTGGCTGAATTCGCCTACAACAACAACTACCATTCGAGTATTGGAATGGCGCCTTTCGAGGCATTGTATGGCAGAAAATGTAGATCTCCAATTTGCTGGGCAGAAGTTGGAGATGGGCCTTTGCTTGGGCCCGAGATTGTATATGAAACAACTGAAAAGATAAAAGCGTCTGATAAAGAAAGTGAGCGCAGAAAAGTTATCGTTATCCGGATGTCAGAAGACGGGATAGAGAGTATGAAGTGGGTGATCACGTGTTTGTGAAAGTGACACCAATGAAAGGCCAGACTCGTTTTGGAGTCAAAGGCAAGTTAGCGCCAAGGTATGTCAGACCGTATCAGATTATTGAGAAAATCAATCCGGTGGCGTATCAAGTTGCACTTCCTCTTGAAATGGAGCATATGCATAACGTCTTCCACATATCTATGTTGAGAGACTATCTCCGGGATCCTTTTCATGTGATTGAGCCTACTCGGATAGTGCTTAGTGATGACTACACTTACGAGGAACAGCCTATACAGATTGTAAACAGACGGATCAAGAAACTGAGGAACAAGGAGATCCCACTAGTGAAAGTTGATTGGCAGAACCATGATGGTGTGTATGCCACTTGGGAAAGGGAAGATGACATGGCTAAAAGATACCCAGAACTGTTTCCACTGAACCCGGTTTTCTTCCAAACTGAAGGTAACACGAGTTTAGAGGACTAAACTCCACATAAGGAGGAGAGACTGTAACAACCCTCGTACTGATTATCGATAAACTACTGAATTAGCTACTGGTTACTGCTAAACTGAACTGATAATAACCGATAATTGAATTAACTGCAGTACTGAATGGACTGATTGAAATCGAAATTGAAATTGAATAAGTTTATCTATTATATTGCATTTCTATCTGTTTTATTGATTGATTATCTGTTTGAATTCATATGTTTAAACTGCTAATTGAAGGCCTTATCGACGGCCGAACTGAAAACCGTTTGGTGTTTCATGATCAGTAGAATTTATCTGATTTTATGGTATATTTATCTGAAAATTGATTAGGAATGATTAAATTAGATTAAAAAGGAGTTAATTGCCAAATTTAACTTATTTACCAAATTGCCACATAGTGTGCCTTTGTTTAATGATTTGTGGAGCCTCATTACACTTGAAGCAAACCTCTTCCTCAGCCAAATTGAGAGCTCCACCGAAATTATAGAAAGAGAAGGACTTGGGGAATTGATTTCATATCATTGTTGCTTGTAAATTGCTTAGTAATTGGAGGAGTTGGAACATAGGTTGCAAATTTAGCTTCCACACCTTGAAATTGAAACTCTAGGTAAGAAATTTATCTTCTTATTGTTGTCCTTGAGCTTCATCTTGCATGTTCTAGACTCCATTGTAGAATCAAGCCATGATTTAGTGCATAGAGGTTGAATTATGCTTGAATTCATGCATGCATGGCCATCTTGGTGCATTTTGAAGTTGAATTCATGATAGATTGTCCATGTATGTCCATGTTTAAGCTAAAGTCCATGTTTTCATTTTGTTTTCCAACTATTGAGCTCAATTGAGCAAGGATTGAAGCTTAATTTTGGTTTAAAGCTCATGCATTGCATGTTTTAAATTGTTCTTGAAAATGGGTTTGAATTTTGGATTTAATTGACTCACCTTTGGGGCTTGAATTCATAAATTGGCTTTTGAAACTTGTTATACATTGTTTTGGGATGTATTTTCCAGAATTTGGGCCCAAGAGGTCAAGAATTGAGTTGAGAATGCTTGGTTTGAGCTTGGAAGGCAAATCTGGAAATTCCAGATTTGGCTTCTTCGCTCGGGGGAAGGATTCTCGCCGGCGACCAACGTTCTCTCGAGCCGCGCCGGCGAAGATTGGTGGCTCGGCGTAAAATCGAGCATCCAAGATTTTCTTGTTTCATCAGACCGCTCGAGCGAAGGATTGTTCGCTCGAGTGAAGCCTTTGATTTTGCAACCTCGCTCGAGCGAAGGAAGGCTCGCTAG
Organism: Camellia lanceoleosa; assembly: GCA_025200525.1. Lineage (NCBI taxonomy): Eukaryota > Viridiplantae > Streptophyta > Magnoliopsida > Ericales > Theaceae > Camellia > Camellia lanceoleosa. Next base: position 724,588 of record JANUSC010000045.1, on the reverse strand, counting down.
AGCGAGACCCCTGTTTTCAGCAACTTTTGAAAAATGCCTTCCAACTGTATTTTTGTATCCTCATCCCATCCTAGGCATTCTTAGGTCTAGTTTAAGGCATCTTAATGAGGATTTAGACATAGAACCACACCGAGGAAATTTAGGGATTTAATTATCATCCTTCCCGACTGTGAAACTTAGTCTGTGTTCTATTTGTTAACTGTTTAGGGTTGGCTCTCGGGGACGCGCTCTAGCTGCTATTAGCCCAATCTCTGTGAGTAACAATTGTGTAAAAATATGTTCAAAATGGTTATCTTTTGAATACTGAACTGAACTGTCTATTGAACTGATATTATTTATTGAATGAATGTATGTCCTATATTCCGAACTGTATTGTAGCATCCTTAGCACTTATCTTTATCTTTATTCATAGAGCTCGGTTCCTTGTGGAACCATCTGCATTTACCGATTGATGGCCATCATTCTTGTTGGTTCATTAAGACCGGTCCTTCGGACTCTTGTTTATAGGCTAATGGGTGTACCACATATGGTGATTGATGAAATCTTGAAAGTAAATCTTGTTTAATGAACTGATTTCATTCTCAGGGACATTCATTCATAACCTCTTTACGCATTATGTTATTCACTGGGCTTTAGCTCACTGTTTATATATATATATATATATGTAGGTTCTCAGCAGCCAGACCGGAGCTAGGAGCGTGGGTTGGTCCCCAGTTTTGTCAAGCCAGCCTATGTGCCTCACTGCGAGGTTCCGAGTTGCCATGCTATGGCTTGGGGTGTTTTGTGTCCCCATCGGTCTCTTACTGTTTATTACTCTTGTATAGATCTCTTGCTTTCTTGTCTTGTTATCGAAGGATTAGGTCCCGTCTTTGAATGTTGTATATGATGTATAGACTGCATCGTTTCGAATCGTATGAATGCATGAAAATATTTTTGGCATCTGATTTTCACATTTCAATGGACACTAGTTACTTCGTATTGGCTTCCGCCAAGCCACATGCTCTGTTTAAGCTGTATTCATTGTTATCGTTGGTAATCTCGGATTACTGGCCAATTATGGTGCTAAACCCATAGGGCCGGGTTTGGATCGTGACACAAGCCAGGTGGGAGATTGTAAGAATTTTTTCCTTAATGTGGCGTATGCATAATTATACTAGATTCATCTCATTAAGTAAGATACATGTACATCAATTAGATAGTGAGTAATTATTGATGAATGCACCTATATATATACAATGTATAGAAGACTAATGCTAATGCACATTGAATGTGATGGATTCATTATGAATGAATCTTAGAGATGCACATTGAATGTGATGGATTCATTATGAATGAATCTTAGAGATGCACATTATATCTATTATGAATATGTAAGATACATTAGTCTTATCTAATGAATTCATTAAATATAAAAGATGCATTATGTATCATGAATGTATAAGATACATTAACCTATTTAATGAAGTTCATTGAATGAATGATTCTTTGATGGGAAGAATATTAGTATAAATAGTGTAAGGTCCCAAACCATACTCTCCATCAAAAACTTAAGTTGTCACCACAAGAAGGCTCCCATCGCCTAGAAAGAGAGAGAAGTGGTTTGAAGATCTTAGACAAGTCAAGAACTTAAAGATCAAGATCTTCCATTCAAGATTTCTCTTTCTTAAAAGAGGATTTCATACTATCATGGATCAATGTATGTATTCACTTATTTTGTATATTAGAAATTCATATAGTTTTTATGTATGGAATTGAATTCTTAATTGTTTTTAGCTTATGTTCCGCAAAGTTTTTCTATCACATTCATGAAAAAGGAGTTTTATTGAAAAATTATAAACGTAAGAACAAAGCACATTTTATTTTATGAAATGTATAATAAAATGTGATTATAAACATAAAATCATCTATTTTATAAAATAATTTTTTTCTTTAATTATAATTTTTTAATAAAACTCATTTTTTATATAGATAATTTTTATTACGAAGGTTACGAGACAAGGCAATTTGATTTATTATACGTCCAAGAAAAACAGAAAAAGTTATGGAAGGATGAAGGTGTGGAGAAGGCTATCCCATTCTATACACCAAACATTTATGGATGCCCAATCAAAAAAGAGTAATGATTCGTAAATTCAAATTTAGAATTCTAATGATGTCTCTAATAATATGGAGAAAAAAAAAAGAAAAAAAAAGAAAAACACATATATCAAATTATTTATGAGTAAAGGTCACTGTCACGTAAGTAAAGTTCTCACTAAGAACTTTATTTTAATACTTTTAAGTATTTTTATCAGAAAAAAGGCCACATAATTGTTTTGTGATTTTTTCTGAAAAATTTATACGTCTCTTTTGCACAGTTTGCGCATCTAATAAGCACCATCCCCTCTACTCTCTCTTCTTCCATCCCATGGCTTCTCTAACCCAATCTTTTCTCTGCCCAGCTTTACCACCGACCACCACGACCTCCATCATCGACCACTGCAACCTCCACCTCCATTTTCCTCCTCTGTTCCCATAGCTCCTCTGTTTTTCTCTTTTTTGTTCCCGTCGATTTCATTCACTCTCCGACAATAGTTCCATAAAATATCCACCAACAGCAAACCCATTATGGCATAAACTCGCTGGCCAATGTCAAGGGAAGATATTTGTGGGTTGTTTTGTTATGGGCTTTGTTTTTTGTTTTTAATTTCAATTGATCCTTAATTTTTATTGGAAACAAGACAATTGCAGAGGTGGTGAGGATAGCCACTGTCTGCCATGGTTGGCTGGGTTTGTGGGGTTGTGTGTGAAATTTTGCATTGGGGGATTTCCGACGGGGAGGGGGACGTCGTCGAGATGCGTAGCAGACTAATTAGGGGATGGGAGGGAGTTAGAAAATGTCTGAGACTCTCATAAATTTTTTATAATTTAATTTGCAATGATGTAATTTACAAAGTGTCATTTTTAATTCAAGGGAGTATCATCGGGGATTGGGGAAGAACGGCGACTATTTGGGAAAGGCGTTAGGCGAGTGTGAGGGAGAGTGGGGGCTAGGGTGAGAGTGGGTTGATGATTAATGTGTCCATAGCCATGGTTGGGTGATTTAGGTGTGGGTGTGAATGTGAAAGCGTGAGGTTTTGCCTCCTCCGTTTTTTTTTTTTTTTGTTTTTTTTAAATTTTTTTTATTAATTTTAATTTAATTTTATATTTATTTATTTATTTATTTAAAATATTTTGAGTCAGTTTACATGTATACAGTTTAAACAAACCTTTCGAAACATACTTATACCTTACGGTCTATGGCCTTATGCTGTGTTTGGTTGAAAGATTTGGAAAGGGATTTGAAAAGGAAAAAGGTATGTGAAATTAAGTGAAATATAAATATATTTTATTCATATTTCATCTACTTTTTCTATTTTCTTTTTTAAATTCCTTTTCAAATCTCCTAATTAAACACAATATTAAGGTATGAGTTTGTTGATTAAGGAATTCTAACCTAAGACTTGAGAAAGAACAAACCTCCCGGTCCCAATCGCCACTCTCTAAGTCAACCGCCTTGATACTTGCTGACGAAAAAGAGGTTAACCAAATGCTCACATTGCAGAGAAAAAACAAAAGAAGTTATAACGCACTGATTGATATTAATAAATAATGTAATATAATTTTATTAATTTAAAATTTTTATAATTTATTTTGTATGAGAGATTTATAATTTTAATATTATATTATTATAATATATGTTGATATACTAATTAATATAATAATTAATGTATCACAAGCACTATTGGGAAAAAAATGACATTGGGTAAGGAAAATTGGTTTGAGAAGTCCAAGCTGGTTGCGTTCCCACTACGTGTTAGGAGAACATTGGCTACCGTAAAACATATATTTATGTGACGATTGTATATAACTTTAATCTCTTCTTTGTATTATTTGGGTAGCCCAGAAAGCTCATACGGTTTCGTTTTCATAATATAAATAATTTATTTTGTATGATTTTCAATGTATGATACTTATTAAAAAAAATTAAGTCAATTTAATAATTATAATATTTTTATTTTATCACATTTGTTGTTAACAAAATAAATAGTCTATTTTAAAAAAAATATTTGTTATCCTTTTTTTATAAAAAAAACAAACACACTAAAGTAAAAATGTTACAATTATTTTGTCGAATTAATTTTTTTCATAAATGATATATATTAAAAATTTTACAAAATGAGCATTTTATATTATTACAAGAAGAACTGTGATAGATCCAATAAATTGTCAATTTTTTTATATTAAAATGTTCAATATCAGAAAAATTCGATCATTCATAAAAACAATAGTAATTAACACGAAAGGAGTTTGAAAACTGAGTAGCCAAATTTCCAATATTAATAAATACGCGTGAGGTACGTTTGGTGGGCAGAGGCAATCAATGGCGGAATAAGGGATCTTGCTATAACTAAGGGTTGGTTTGAGATATTTTTAAAAAATGTACTTTTTAATTTATTGGCTTATATAGGTTGAGTTTGATGTGATGTGTTAGAGAGGTGATATGATTTAAATAAGATGATGTAACTTAAATAGGATGGTAACTTTTTGACTTTTTGTATTATTTAGTTTATGCCAAACCAATCCTAAGTCATAGTAAGCTCCAGTGGTGTTTTGATGGTATTATTTCTAAGCCTTTTGTGATAATTTGAACAGTTTATATTGTAAGATTTATTAAGTAGATCATTTATGTAAAAAATTAAAGAGCTATGCTGCAGACCCCCAGTTGGGGTCGCACCCCCAGTGAGGTGGCAAGCCCCCACTGGCTGAAACTCAAAAAAAAATAAAATAAAATAAAACAGTTTTTTTTTTGACCAATCACGGCGCGCCACCTCACTGGGGGTCGACCCCCAGTGGGGGTCCGAAGCATTTTTCAAAATTAAATTGATTGGACATCTATAACATTATAACAATAGCACATTTGTTTTTAAAAAAATAAACAATTAACTTGATCTTTATATATATTTAAAATAATTAGTATTTGATCATAGGATTACAGATTTTTGATTAATTTAATTTATACTAGGCTGGGCTTGGGCCTGAGCCTAATCGGACATAAACGGACTAGGCCCATCTTGGATCCTAGGCGGGTTTCAAGCCTCCCATGAATCTCGAACCATTTTTACATCCCTAGAGAGCATACAAATGGTCCATTCAAAAGGGAATAAGTTATTTGAAATTAGACATTAATCCCTTAATCACTTCGAAAATAGTGACTCTGCGATTTTGCCCATTGGATTTAGTCAAATTTCTAAAATAGAGCTATCAATTAGACAAAATTGATAAGATATAAATTACTCAATAGTAAAATTGATGCAATTTAGAACTAGAAAAACCAAATTGTCACAAGATATACATTTTGGGGACTACATGTGTCATTTTGTCCTATAAACTTTTTATTTCAAAAAAAAAAAAAAAAAAAGTAGCCTAGAAAGTACAACTTAGGCCTAACTTGGCATGTGAGGGTTTTAGCTTAAAAGTCAAAAAATTACTAAAAAATCAAAAAGCCTATAACCTATATTAAAAAGTCAAAATTTTTATCTTTTCTCTATTTTTTGCACATCTTTTCGTACAAAAATAAAAAGTTATTTCAAACATATTAATTTTTTTTACTTTATATTTTAGTCAAAAAAATTAAAAAATTATTAAAAAAACGTGTTCCCATGCAAGGCCTCAATTTAAAGAAATTACAATGAAAGAAGGAAGAAGCAACATGGGTTAAACAAATATGATGCTTGCACGTTGTGCCGCATTTTTTGTTTTGTTTTTGTTTATTTTTATTGTATATATATATATTTTTTTTAGGTACATCGGAAACAAATTTTATTTTATTACCGAACATAAGTTGTTTGAAACTAAAATTTTGTTAGAGTTACTCACTTCAAAATTATTTCTTAAATTTATGTTAATTCATAAAATTATATTTTTAAAATATAATTTTTTGAAAAATTATATTTAAAAAACATGATTTCATAACAACATTTTAGAATAAATTAGTTAAAATCGTGTTTTAAAATCATATTTTTAAAATATAATTTTATTAAAAAATTATTTCTTGAATTTAGTTTTTGTAATTCAAATTGCATTGGCTTAAAATAACTTTTAACCTAAAAAAATTAAAAATTAAAATAACTCACTGTGTGAAATGTACATATATATATATATATATCGGTAGTGGTAGAGGCCTCGAATTTGCCTTGAATGAGCTTCTTTTTTTATTTTTTTATTTTTTTGTGTGGCACCGCCGCTGTGTGTGTTAGTTTTTTTTTTTTTTGTTTTATTTTGTTTTATTTTTAAGGGTGGTTATGTGTAAGGATGTGCCAGAAAAATTAGACATTCCGTATCAATTCATCGAATAAAATTATATGAAATTAATAAATTGATCAGTCAATTTTATCACTCAACCAGTCCAACCTAATTGACTGATCAGTTAGATTGCTGGTTAAAATTTGTTAATTCCATATAATTTTGTACGATGAGTTGGTACGGGATGTCTAGTTTTTTTTGGCACATCTCTATATATAACCACTTTTAAAATAAATAAATAAAAAATCAAACCAACACTGCCCAACAAATAAAATTAAATTAAATTAAAAAAAAAATTGATTAGTCAATTTTATCACCCAATCTATCCAACCCAACTCACTTGCAGAATGTCTAATTTTTTAGCACATCCCTATACATAAACTACCCTTACACACACAAAAAAAAAAAAAAAACTGTCTTAAAAGAAAAGAAAAATAAATAAATAAATAAATAATGGGAGTCGAGGCAAATTCGAGGCCTCAGGCATTTTCCTATATATATATAGAGAGAGAGAGAGAGAGAGATAGTAATGCCAGAGACCCTAAAAATTCTACCAAAAGTTCTACCAAATGTCTACATGGGTATGGGTCCCACACCTATGTGAGACATTTGGTAGAATTTTTAAGGTCTTTAGCATTATATATATATATATATTGGATAGGTTACCCATTGCATTCCCATACTGATCTCTCTTCACCCTTTCTTTGATTGCTATGCTTGTATCGTATCATATCGTATTTACTCAGTCTATATTCATATTTATATATCCCTAGTATTGATTCATATTAGGATATTTTTGAGATCGTTCACATATAATCTAGGTTTTTATCTTTTTTGGGCAAAATTATTTCTGGCTTTTTAAAGATGAATTTGATTATGGGTTTGGTTTAGGTAATCTCTATCTGTTTTCTTACTTTATTCTATGTAATTTATTTTATTTTATTTTTGAAAATTGTCTTATTGATTTTGTTGAAACTGTTGCTTCTATTAATAGTGTTTGTGTTGAAGGTTGAGAGAGAGAGAGAGAGCAAACTGTGTATCATTTATAATTTTAACAATGGTCAGGGACTCCTTTATACAGGAGAGGATTTACAGACAATAATGATGAAAGTGGCCAAAAGGCTAATGCACTATCTTAAAGCATAAATTATATACACTACACTAACATATTACTAATATCTCTCCACAAACTCAAGGAGGGTAAACATAAACCAACTTGACTTTGGAAACTAGATCACTAAAACGACCAGGAGGATGAGCCTTGGTGAAAATATCAGCAGGCTAATTTGCAGAAGTAATAGGGAGAAGATGAACAGTGCCATGTGTAATATGTTGTCGAATGAAATGACAATCAATCTCAATATGCTTGGTGCGATCATGGAAAACATCATTGTGAGCAATCTGAATGGCACTCTGTTTGTCATAATAGAGAGAGGTAGCACCAGAAGAAGAAACACCAATATTAGTAAGGAGCCAGCGAAGCCAGAGAAGTTCCTGAGTAGTATCAGCAAGAGCTCGGTATTCAGCTTCGGTACTAGAACGAGCAGTGGGGGATTGTTTCTTGCTGTGCCAAGTAAGAAGAGAATCCCCTAAAAAGAAACAGAAAACCATGGTGGAGCATCGATTAGTAGGATCCCTAGCCCAATCAGCATCAGAAAAAACACACAGTTCAAGAGAGAAGTGAGCAGAGTAATAAAATCTATGGAACAGAGTGCCTTAAAGGTAGCAAAGTATGCGGAGTAGAGCATATAATGTGGAGTGCGAAGAGCTGACATGTACTGACTAACAAGATGGACAACATAGGCAATGTCAGGACAAGTCACAGTGAGATAAACGAGACTATCGACTAGCTGGCGATAAAGAGTAGCATCAAAGAGTTGATCCCTATCGAGAGGAGTGAGACGAGTCTGATGATCAACTGGAGTAGAGGTAGTTTTGCAATCTGTAAGACCAGTATGTGCTAGAAGATCGGATGCATATTTGGCCTGGGACAAATAGTAACCAGTGGAATCATGAGAGATTTCAAGCCCTAAGAAGTAATTAAGAGTACCAAGGTCATTCATCTCAAATTAATGATGGAGAAAATGTTTGAGGTGAAAGATTACCAACTGCATCATCACCAGTGATGATCAGATCATCCACATAAAGAAGAAGAAGAGGTTTACAATAAGTAGTAGTCCGAACAAATAAAGTAGAGTCATATGAACTGGAGGTGAACCCAAAGTCATAAATGGTGGAACTGAACTTAGCAAACCAAGTGCGGGGGGCTTACTTGAGACCATAGAGGGCACATTGTAGTTTGCAAACCTTATGAGTTGGATAAGTAGACCTAAGGGAAGGTTGTATGTAGACCTCCTCAAGAAGATTACCATTAAGAAAAGCATTTTTGACATCCATCTGAAAAAGATCCTAGTGGCGAGTGGCAGTAACAGCAAGCAAACTGCGAACAGAGGTAAGCTGAGCAACAGGGGAGAAGGTCATTTTATAATCAATACCATATAACTGGTTGAAAGCCTTTGCAACAAGACAAGCTTTGTAGCGCTCAACAGAGCCATCAGAATGAGTCTTGATTTTGTATACCCATTTGCAGCCAATCACAGTCTTGCTAGGATGAAGATCAATAACATCCCAAGTATAAGTTTTGTCTAAAGCCTGTAGTTCATCAGTCATAGCTTACTGCCAAAGAGGATTAGTACAAGTCTCACGATAGAAGGTTGGTTCATAAGTAAAGAAGGTAGTAGACCCAACAATATAATCATGAAGATGAAAAAGGGGGTGAGTTACCCGGTGTGGCCCACCTGTAGGAGTATCTGTGGGGGGAAGGGCTGATAGAAAAGGAGGAGACGAGCTAGAAGGCTCAATGAGAGGTGGACCATCAGGGAGAGCAGGCTGGATGGGATCAGGGGTTAACAAAGGCATCTCTATGAAGAAGGAACCTACATCAAATTCATTAGAGAAGAGATCTATTGAAGGATTACTAAACATAATGGAAGTGAAGGGTGCGAGTAAGTGAAAAAAGAATAGGGAGGAAAACATTTTGTGCTTCCAGAAAACCACATGATAAGATACACGAAGACACTTAGAGATAGGATCCCAACAACGATAGCCTTTATATTCAATCCCATACTCAAGAAAGCAACAAAGACAAGAACGACGTTCAAACTTGGTGTGTTCATGTGATTGAAGAAAAACAAAATAGGCAGAACCAAAAACCCAAATATTTGTGTATGAGGGGCGAGTGCCACGCAGACGTTCAAAGGGAGTTTGATTATTGATGACAGGGTAGGAACACAATTGATAGTGTACATAACAGTAAGGACAGATTCCTTCCAAAAGTTTTCTGGACATGAAGAAGAGAGAATGAGAGCACAAATAGTGTCAAGAATATTCCGATGTTTCCGTTCAGCACGTCCATTTTGTTGGGACGTGCCAGCATAGAAACGATGGGGCTGAATACCATGACTTTGAAGAAAGGAAAGGAAATTTGTATCCCGATACTCCATAGCATTGTCAAAGCAAAAAATTCTAATGGTCTTTGAAAATTGAGTGTGGACCATTTTGGCAAAGGTAATATAAAGTTGTTTAAGTGCAGACCGATTTTTCATGAGAAAGAGCCAAGTAAATCGTGAAAAATCATCAATAAAAACAACAAAATAACGAGAGTCCCCCATGGTAGAAGTAGGTGATGGGCCCCAAATATTTGAATGCATGAGATCAAAAGGTGCATAAGAAACATAAGTACTTTTATTAAATGATAAGGCAGGTTATTTTGCAAGTTGACATGGTAAACAATCAAGAGTATCTGGAAGCACGTGATCCAATTGACCACTAGAAACCAAAGACTTTAACTGACTAACAGAAATATGCCCTAAGTGACAATGTCAAAGATGAAAATGAGACAAAGAGGAATAAGATGCATGAGCAGCTAACTGTGGGGAGTCAGGGACATGAAGGTGAATGAGTTATAGAGATGTCCATGCTTACAGCCAATCCCAAGAGTTTGTCCTGTCTGAGGGTCTTGCACCAAACAACCATTAGCAGAAAATGCGACTGTTAAACCAAGCTCACATAGTTGACTAATAAAGATAAGGTTTAAGGTTAGAGTAGGGATATGATAAACATGGGGTAAAGATAAATAAGATGTGGAAATAGAACCAGTATAACTGACAGACATGAGAGAACCATTAGCAGTATGAATAAAGGAAATATGAGTAGATTGAGAGATAGAAGAGAATATAGTAGAGCTGGAAGTTATATGATGCAGAGTCAAAATACCAAGAAGAGTTACCTGGAGTCACAGACAAAGCACTAGTAGGAGGTGTACCAGAGGTGGAGAGAAACTGTTTGAACATGGCCTCAACATCAGTTTGGAAAAAGATAGGGGCAGACGGATCATGAGACTCAGATAAATCCTCAGACGCAGTAGTAGCAGTGCAATGAGCAGGCAAAGACTGATTCCCGGGACTATGTGAGCTACCCCTGGAAGAGCCACCACGAGAGGAGTAGCTAGTGGAAGATGACCGGGATGGATTGCGAAAGCAATCCTACTGTAGATGACCAGGACCAAGTTTGTTGTAGTATTGGCAGGATTTGACGGGGCAATGAACCAGAAGATGAGTAGACAGAAGGCCCCGATTCTAACAATAGATGCAGGCAATGGACCGCTGGGTCGGTGAGGGCCGTGACTGAGGAGTAGCAAAAACACTAGAGAGTACCAAGATGAGTCTCCTCAGATAACAACTCGAAAATAGCCTGCTCAAGAGTGGGTAGTAGAAGGTGATGAAGAAGAGATGCACGCTCGGGCTCAAAATGGGGAGTAAGAGCTATGAGAAATTGAACCAACCACTGCTGATTCCGATATGTAATGAATAAAGCAGCATCTTCATAGTGAGGCCATGCCGGTTTAGAAAAAGCAAGCTGGTCCCAAATAGAATACATCTGAGAAAGAAAATCATTAATAGACGGACTAGATTCTTGATGCATGCGGTGAAGCTGACTCTGAAGTTGATACTAATGGGAAAGACCCATAGTCTGGTAGCGGTCTTTCAAAAAATCCTAAATGTCTTTAGCAAGAGTGGTAACAGAGTCAAGTTGAAAATGACCAAACTGAAGACTAATAGAGGGAACAGAGGTATTCCGAAGCCAAGTAATGATCTGGTAGTTCTTACTGTCCCAATCTTTGAGTCGATCTTCATATGTGACAGCAGTTTCAGTGACCTCTTTTATCGGTTGGGTCATATTCTCGGTGATAATACACCAGAGTTTCCGACCTTTGAAGAAGGAAGACATGGCTTAGGCCCATAATACATAATTGTAACCATTAAGAAGAACAGAAATTGGATAGAAGGCATCATGGCAATCCATAATAATAATGGAATAGGACTAAATAAATAGGAACAGGCTTGTAGGAGCAAAATTCAGTAAAACAGAGCATACCAGTGAGTCCGGAAAGTCGAAAATAGCTGGGAAATGGGCTGCTGTGCAGAGATAGCGTCAGTAGATGGGCACCTGATGTCGGCGGCGCACAATAGCAGACTGAGGCATGGCGCACAATAGCAGAAATGGTAGGCGGCGCATGATAGCAGAATGGCTCACGCGGCACACAAGTGCAGAATAACACATGCGGGCTCACAATAACGAAACGGCGCACGCGTAGCATACAACAATAGGCACAACCCACCCGAACGCAGGGCTAACATCAGATGTTGACGTTAGCAAACAATGGAGGGGCGCATGAAGGCGCGTGGGAGAGTAGTGGCAGAAGCGGAGATACGCCGAGCACAGAAGTGGTGCGTGAGGGCGTGTGAAAGCTTTTCTGGTGATGTGGGTGGTGCCATTGGAATTGTGAGGAAATTCCGAGCAGGTTGGTAGGAAGACACAATGGTTCGGAAGCAGTACTGTAGTGCCATCATGTAAGGGACTAAGCACAAGGAGAAAAGGAACCTCGCTCTAATACCATGTTTGAAGGTTGAGAGAGAGAGAGAGAGAGAGAGAGAGAGAGCAAACTGTGTATCATTCATACTTTTAACAATGGTTAGGGATTCCTTTATATAGGAGAAGATTTATAGACAACAATGATGGAAAGTGGCCGAAAGGCTAATGCACTATCTTAAAGAATAAAGTATATACACTACACTAACGTATTACTAATAGTGTCAAAGATTTAAGTTAGAAAAATGTTACTTTGTATTGATCAAAGATAACTCATGAGCTGCACTGAGGCCAAAGAAATATGGCTGAGGTTGTTCTCTCATTTGTAGGCAAATGGATCCACATTTTGTTGATTCAAGAAGCTATATATATATTCACGAGAAGAAGTTTTGAGGTGGAGAAATGTTCGAAGAAAAAAACACAATTTTTTTTTTTTTTTTAATTCTTTCTTGACGTAGTTAATGCCCAAGCCTTTGCCTAAACAATGTGTAAACATATAAAACCAAGAGTAATTAACATGAAAAGAGCAAGACCCCCAAAAAATTTTGGATTGAGATTCATCTCTACCCTCAAATAATTGGAGATTGCCTATATGCCTAAAGCATTCAATGCGAGGGTTCAAGTGGTTTATGGCCAAGAAGGAGAGGATTTTCACAAAATTCACCTTATCCCTTCCATTCATTTTAGAGGTAAAACAATTCATTTTTCTAGAAGAATTCAAAAGGGAACAGTAAGAATTTTAATACACCACAATTTTTGTATTTAATCGTTGATATTAAGATAAATTGACAATGACAAGAAAATAGAAGAATTTTTCAGAAACAGAGGAGAGTGAAGACCAATACTTCCATCCATCTCTCTCCCTCTTAGTCTCTCTCTCTCTCTCTCTCTCTCTCTCTCTCTTTCTCTTTTTCTTTTTATTTTATTTTATTTTTTACATATGCCAATAACTTTTCCTCTTGAATATTCACATGCAAGCTGTTCTTCTGTTAGAAGTACACTTGTTTCATATATATTTGAAAATTTATATCTAAATCTCGTTTATTTTCAGTTGCTTATTGCTCCCAAGTCCTCTACTGGAGCTCACAATATATTATTGTATCTACACCACACGATATTTTTGTTGATATTTTTCTGTCTAAATTTTTAGTCTCTAGCATTACTCTCAAGACATCTATTTATCTCTCTCTTATTCTTAATATTTATTTTTCACCACAGAGTGCTATATAGATAAAGTTATCAACTGCTACAATAAAAGGGCCCCGGGGGAGGGGGGATTGTGTTGGTGAATTTTTTATTATGGTATTTACATACTGGTCACAGCCTACTTTATTTAAAATAGGATTTAGCTTTCAAATCTACATCTTATCTTTTCCTTTTACATATGTCTTAAATTAGTTGTGTAATAAATTATGAAGAAAAAAGTTATTTTTACACACAAGTTATCCTCTCTGTGTATTGTTGCAGGCCCATCAAAATCATGAAAACAGGTACTTGCTCTTAAAAAAATTATGTTAGTGAATTTCTGATTGTGGTATTCACATATTGATCACAGCCTACTTAACTTAACTTAATGTGGGGTTTAGGTTTAGCTTGTATCTCCATCTTATCTTTTCCTTTCACATCTTAGCTCTGGTATTAGTTTGCTAATAAATTAGGATGAATTTGTTTTATTACAACACAACAATTACCCACCATGAATAACCCATCAAAATCACAATAGTAGGTAATTTCTCTTTAAAAAAACTTAAGGAGATAGAAATAAAAACTAAAATATATTGAACTAGAATTAGAATTGGAGAGAAACCTTGCCCTTTTCAACTGGCATTAAATAAGTACTAACACTAAGATAGTAATGTAATGTATGCTTATGTTCGTCATTAGTAATGTAATGTTCCTATTCATTAGTATTGTGATGGTTCAATTTTATATGCTTATGTATGCTTATGTTCAAATCAATTCCAACCGAATGGAATTGCTGCTGGGAGGTTCTTGTCACTACAGGTATGAATTCTTTGCATAGAACTTGAAGATCTTGCACCAGGTAGTTCTTGGTTATAATTCATCTTGTTTTTCAATAAAATTTTCCTTTCGTGACAAACAAAAAAGAAAAAGGGATGAAGTCATGGATTTAGTGTTTCCCGGTACTTATTGCATTGCTTTAATCAGCTTCATACAATGCTTTTAATCCCTTTCTGAAACTTACGAAATCATTATGAAAAGTTTGAGAGAAGTGTACTCAATTGATTTGTTAGAGCTAATAATAATTCAAATCCGGGCATTTTGCTTATCAATCTGCATCTGTACTTATGTTAGATATATAAAAGAGAAGAAAAAAGCAGAACAAGGAATTATAGAATGGAAGAGCCTAGAAAACGCAAATCTATTTGAACAAACTACAATATGAAAAGAAAGAAACTAGCCTATGTTATATAAAAGTTCTTTGTCCATGGACTTATGTTGACAATGAAAGAGGATGGAAGTTCTTTCTTGTTGCATATCAAATTGGTTTAATCAATGCAGCTGTACACTATTATTATTTTAATCCCTTTTTATGTTTTCTTTTTGAAACTTAGTAATTGATAATGAAAAGTTTGATAGAAGTGTACCCAAATGAGTATGATTAGGCCTAATCAAAATCCAAATCAAGGAATTTCACTACCAATCTGTTAATTTGTTGCAGGATGAATGACAGTGTCATAGTGCCCTATAATGAATTAAGTTGCTCATCCCTCTATGCTCCTCAGCCTTGATGGTTCAAGCATATCAGAGATGTCTGAGGTTCACATGTTGACATATAGCTCTACTTTGTTTGGTTTAGTGCAAGACGTTAAGTCTGTATGTAATTTAATTGCTTGTTTGGTTTTCACTTTTGTGTTACTAAAGCTACTAAGTAGGTTGTTCATGCACCTAATGTTCTAGGTAAGTCTGCTTAGCTAATTCTATTATATACTTGTTCAATTTTATATATTTATATATGAACTTCTTTTTTCTTCTTCTTTTTTTTTTTTAAGAAGAAAAAAAGTAGGCTGGAAAGTGCAACTAGTTGAAGAAACTACAATGACAAAACGAAGAACCAACATGGGTTAAAAATATATATATATATATATATATTTGTAATTGAATATGAAGAAAATAGTCATTTGTTGAATTCTTTTTTTTAGGAATTTGAAAGTTTATTTTCTTGTTTCAAGATACAAGTCAAAATGTAAATAAAACTTCAAGTTTCAAATTAGCTCGTTTAGTTGGTGGTTTTGCTATTGTACATGTTTTTGTTTGCTAGTCTTTAGTTTGGTTTTGTATTCTTTGCATCATTTTGATGCTTTTTCAATAAAGTTGCTTATTTATCAAAAAATAAATAAATAAATATTTGTCATTGGCAGACCAAAGATCCTCAATTATCTGAAAATAAACTGATCAGGTTAGAAATACACATTGCTGCTATGTTGCTTGTACAACAACTAAAATTGGTTATGATATAAAATTCTTGCATGTATAATGTTTGGTTCTGATATAAAATTCTTGCATATATATAATCTTTGGTTCTGATATAGAATTCCTGCATATATGATCTTTGTGTTGACAGTTTGTTGAAAAAAATATTTAAATGGCACTTTACTGAAATGGTAAGGAACTTAGATAGGAGACACTACAGTTAGTTAATCTTGAATAAGTTCTATTCCTTTTGTTGTGATTTTTTTTTTCTTTCTTTTCCTAATATGCCTGTCGAATCAATGAATTGTGCTTTAGCTAATTTAATGACACTGATATGCATCTGATCAATTGGCAATCTTTCAGTCATTCTATCTACAAGACTTCTTCTGCCATCCCTTACTATTCCACCAGAAAACCCAAACTTTCCATGGGTGTGTTTGGATTTTGGATTTGGGTTAAGGATTTGTGGAGCGAAAAGAAAATAGGAGGGAAATGTGAATGAAACGTAAGTTAAATTTCTTTCACATTTCGCTACACTTTTCTTTTCTCTTCGCGAATCAGATGTACGAGATAGAGACAAGGGAATTCTAATGATTTGAGATGCAATGGCAGCTTCAAGCAGAGAGTCTATTGCATTTTTTCTTTTTCCTTGAGGGGGTTAAATCTATGAAAGTACATAACAAATGAACTGATAAAGGGGGTGAGTTCTGAAAGCAGTAAAATTTTGTGGTGTTGTGCTATTAGGGGATATATGTTGGGTATACCTCCTCATTGGAGTGTGGGACCCAATTGGTTTTGGAAAAAGAGTTTTAATTTGGCTTGGTTTAGGTATAATATTTTTATATATTATATTTGTGGAGGCCCAATTCAATTGGGATACAATTAGGGTTTGATTACAAAACCCTAGATTAACAATATATATATATAGTGTTTATGTCTTTTGCTTGGTGGGATGATAAGGACAAAAACGGCAGCAGCTATTGGTTTTGAGCCCTGCTTGATCTTTGATTTTTTGCTTAGTTCATTAGGAGCTTTGGAATTTTCTTTCGGTGCATGTTTGTTTGGGTGCTTTGGTGAAGCTGATTTGGGTTGTTATTTTGGGTCTTCTTCAACTCTGATTCGGAAGATTTTGGTTTATCTATTTGGTGAGGTCTTTCCTCTTGTTTATTTGTGATTATTTGGAATTCACCTAAGGGTGGTTTTGTGAGACCATTAGTGTCTCGTTTGTAATCGTTTGGAACTTATTTGGTTGATAGTGGAATCGGATTTCAATCCCGTGAACGCACCTCACATTAAGGGAACCAGGTAAAATTCTTGTGTTGCCTTTGATTTAATTTTTCCGTATTAGTTTTTATTCCCATTGATTGATTTACTTGTGGGGAATCACATCGATTTTCCCTAACAACTGGTATCAGAGCTTACGGTTTATTGGGGTTTATTTATTTGTGTAAATCAATGGAGGGGAATGTGGGTCGTATGTCTAGCTTCAATGGAAGCAATTGGGTAACTTGGAAAACTAAAATGGAGGACCTATTATTTTGTAAAGATTTGTATGGACCTATTGAGGGTGATAGTGGCAAACCTGATGATATAAAAGATGATGAGTGGAAGAGACTTAATCGGAAAGCTGTTGGTGTTATCCGTCAATGGATTGATGACAGTGTGTTTCATCATGTTGCTACTGAAACTTCAGCACATGATTTATGGAAAAAATTAGAGAGTCTTTATGATAGAAAATCGGCCACAAATAAAGCCTTTCTGTTTCGTAAGTTGGTTAATTTAAAATATAAAGAGGGCAGCCCTATTCCGGAACATCTAAATGAAATAAAGAGTATTGTTAACCAACTTGCTTCTATGAAAATTATTTTTGATGATGAGTTGCAGGCTTTGATGCTACTTAGTTCCTTACCCGAAAGTTGGGAGACTTTGGTTGTGACAGTTAGTAATTCGGCACCCGATGGAGTTGTCACAATGGGCCAAGTCACTAGTAGCTTATTGAATGAAGAAACTAGAAGAAAATCAGCCGGTTCCTCTCATTCGGAAGCATTTGTTGTGAGAGGCCGAAGCAAAACAAGGGGGAGGAGTAAGACTCCTCATGGTCGTGATCAAAGCCGTGACAAGTCAAGAGATGGTTCTTTTTCAAAGAAAGACGTTGAGTGTTATTATTGCCATGAGAAAGGGCACATGTAGCGGGAATGCCGAAAGCTTAAGAACAAGGAGAAAAGGCGTGACAAAAGTGTGGATAAGAAGCAAGAAGACACAACAGCAGTTACTACCGATGATCTCATGGTCGTTTGTGAAGATGATTGTATCAATTTTGTGGGCCACGAGAGCAGTTGGGTGATTGATTATGGTGCTTCTTTTCATGTGACTTCTCGAGTTGATTTCTTCACTACCTACACTGCAGGAGATTATGGTTCTGTTCGAATGGGTAATGAAGGTTTTTCCAAGATTATTGGCATGGGTGATGTTTGCTTGGAAACAAATTTGGGCTGCAAATTGTTGCTTAAAGATGTGAGGCATGTTCCCGATATTCGCCTCAATTTGATCTCTACTGGGAAGCTAGATGATGAAGGCTTCAACAACAAATTTGGTAATGGAATATGGAAGCTCACAAAAGGTTCATTGGTGGTGGCTAAGTGCAAGAAGACTCATACACTTTATTCGATGCAAGGAAAAATTTGTAAAGGTGTTGTCAATACACTTGAAGATGATACTTCTACTGAATTGTGGCACAGGCGACTTGGGCACATGAGTGAAAAGGGGCTACAAGTTTTGTTTAAGAAAGAGCTTCTACTCGGTTTGAAAGGTACACATCTTAAAACTTGTGTTCATTGTTTGGCGGGTAAACAACATAGAGTTTTTTTTCATAAAAATGTTACTTCTAGAAAAGAAAATGTTTTGGAGTTGATTCATTTGGATGTTTGTGGTCCTTTAAAAGTTAGACCACATGGTGGTGCACTTTATTTTGTTACTTTCATTGATGATTATTCAAGGAAAGTTTGGGCTTTTCTACTAAAAACTAAAGATCAAGTTCTAGAAGTATTTAAGCATTTTCAGGCCATGGTTGAAAGAGAAATAGGACAGAAATTGAAATGCATCCGATCAGACAATGGTGGTGAATATATTGGGCCATTTGATGAGTATTGTCGCAGCCAAGGTATTCGGCACCAAAAGACAGTTAAGAAGACTCCTCAACAAAATGGCGTTGCCGAAAGGATGAACCGCACCATTGTAGAAAGAACAAGGTGTTTGCTTTCACAAGCTAAATTGCCAAGATCCTTTTGGGGTGAGGCAATGAGTACAGCGGTTGACGTGATCAATTTGTCTTCTTGCTATCCTTTGAATGGTGATGTTCCTGAAAGAGATTGGACTTGCAAAGATGTGTCTTATGAGCACTTGAGAGTGTTTGGTTGCCGAGCTTTTGTTCACATTCCAAAGGATGAGAGGTCCAAGCTTGATAATAAGTCAAGACAATGTATTTTTCTTGGCTATAGGCGTGATGAATTCGGGTATAGATTATGGGATCCGGTCGACAAGAAAGTTATTCGAAGTCGTGATGTTGTGTTTTTTGAAGACCAAACAATTGAAGACTTTGGTAAAGGTGATCAACCGAAGCCAAAAACTAGTGATCTCATTGACATGGATCCATCTCCTTCATCTTCAGTTGATGATGAAAATGGGGGAGATGTGCAGCCACCTATTAAAGATGTAGAAGATGATGCTAATCCTAATGAAGTTGAGCCAGAAATTGAGGAAGAGCATCCAACTCAAGAACCGCCACCACAACTTGAGTTGAGGAAATCTACAAGGGACCGACAACCATCAAGAAAGTATCCTCTCAATGAATTTGTGTTGATTTCTGATCAAGGGGAGCCTGAGAGCTACCAAGAAGCAATTGAGCATGCAAAAAAAGATGATTGAAAAAAGGCCATGGAAGAGGAGATGAATTCCTTACTTGAAAATCACACTTATGATTTAGTGAAGTTGCCTAAAGGGAGGAAAATTCTGAAAAATAAGTGGGTTTTCAAATTGAAGAATGATAGGCAGAATCTGAGGTACAAAGCACGCCTTGTTGTGAAAGGCATTGACTTTGACGAGATTTTCTCGCTGGTTGTGAAGATGTCTTCTATTCGGGTTGTACTTGGCATATCTGCAAGTATGAACCTTGAAGTTGAACAACTTGATGTGAAGACCGCATTTCTTCACGGTGATCTTGAAGAAGAAATTTACATGGAGCAACCGTAAGGTTTTGTAGAGAAAGTGAAAGAGAAATTTGTTTGCAAATTGAAGAAAAGTTTGTATGGTCTCAAGCAAGCCCCACGGCAATGGTACAAAAAATTTGACTCTTTCATGATGAATAATGGTTTTTCTAAAACCACTTCGGACCATTGTGTGTTTGTGAAAAATTTCCCGGATGGCAAATTTATTATTCTTTTGCTTTATGTTGATGACATGTTAATTGTGGGTCAAGATTCTACCATGATTAACAATTTGAAGGTAGAGTTGAGTAAATCTTTTGCTATGAAAGATTTGGGATCGGCAAAGCAAATACTTGGTATGAAAATTGTTCGTGATCGCAAAGAGGGACTGATTTGGTTGTCTCAAGAAAGTTACATTGAGAAAGTTTTTGAGAGGTTCAACATGAATAAAGCAAAGCCGGTTGGTTGTCCACTTGCGGGTCACTTCAAGCTTAGTTCGAATCAATGTCCTACAAGTAAGAAAGACAAGGAAGAGATGCTGAAAGTTCCTTATGCTTCAGCCGTTGGTTCTTTGATATACGTCATGGTTTGTACAAGGCCGGATATTGCTCACACCGTTGGTGTGGTGAATCGGTTTCTCTCTAATCCGGGTAAAGAACATTGGGCAGCGGTAAAATGGATTCTAAGATATCTTCGAGGGACTTCGAAGGTGTGTTTGTGTTTTGGGGATGGTAAGCCGATGCTTGATGGATTCACAAATTCTGACATGGCTGGTGATGTTGATTCTAGGAAATCTACTTCGGGGTATTTGATGATTTTTGCAGGGGGAGCTGTGGCATGACAATCTAAATTACAAAAATGTGTTGCTCTCTCAACTACCGAAGCTGAATTTATTGCCATTACAGAAGCTTCCAAAGAAGAGTTATGGTTGAAGAAATTTTTGCAAGAGTTGGGTTTGAATCAAGAAAAGTATGTGCTTTATTGTGATAGTCAAAGTGCTATTCACTTGAGTAAAAATTTTACTTTTCATTCAAGATCGAAACACATTGATGTGAGATACCATTGGATTCGTGATATGTTAGATTCGAAATTGTTACAACTCAAAAAGGTTCACACAGATGATAATATTTCAGATATGTTGACAAAGACTTTGTCGAGGGACAAACATTTAAAGTGTCGAATTTTGGCGGGTATGGTTGATATCTCCACCTAAGTCGGTAGGGGGAGAATTGTTGGGTATACCTCCTTATTGGAGTGTGGGATCCAATTGGTTTTGGAAAAAGAGTTTTAATTTGGCTTGGTTTAGGTATAATATTTTTATATATTATATTTGTGGAGGCCCAATTCAATTGGGATACAATTAGGGTTTGATTACAAAACCCTAGATTAACAATATATATATATTGTTTATGTCTTTTGCTTGGTGGGATGATAAGGACAAAAACGGCAGCAGCTATTGGTTTTGAGCCTCGGTAATAGTGCCGATTTTTTGCTTAGTTCATTAGGAGCTTTGGAATTTTCTTTCGGTGCATGTTTGTTTGGGTGCTTTGGTGAAGCTGATTTGAGTTGTTATTTTGGGTCTTCTTCAACTCTGATTCTGAAGATTTTGGTTCATCTATTTGGTGAGGTCTTTCCTCTTGTTTATTTGTGATTATTTGGAATTCACTTAAGGGTGGTTTTGTGAAACCATTAGTGTCTCGTTTGTAATCGTTTGGAACTTATTTGGTTGATAGTGGAATCGGATTTCAATCCCGTGGACGTACCTCACATTAAGGGAACCACGTAAAATTCTTGTGTTGCCTTTGATTTAATTTTTCCGCATTAGTTTTTATTCCCATTTATTGATTTACTTGTGGGGAATCATATCGATTTTCCCTAACAACAATATATATATATATATATATATGAATTGAAACTGTATTATTTGCGTTGTATCTGTCCTTTTGCTATTAAGGAGCCTCTGTTTGTGATCTGTGTTACTGAGATGTTCCAGGCTTCATGTGGACAGAGCTTTCAGCTTTGCTTCAGCAATTGCTTTGAGAGTTGGACTGCAGCTGGCTTCATCACTAATTAATTTTATTTTATGGCCTTTACTTTTTTTCTGTTCTTGGTGTTTTTATTAGTTGGTTTCTGGCCAACTTTTATTTTATTTTTTTGCCTGGTCTTGGTTTGCTATAGTGTGATGTGGTTTTTACTCAGCAATGTTGCATTCCATTGTGTCCATTTTTAATTGATGTTCTTGGGAGTGTGCTCATTTTGTACTCTGTTTTTTTAACTCTGTTAGTTGTATCAATATATTTCTTCTTTGCTGATTAAAAAAAGGGGAGTTGTTCCAAGAAGCTTGATCAATTAATATATGATTTGCAACCCTTATCGCGGTCGATTTGGATCGTCTCCCATTCTTCCTCTACTTTTTACCCTCCATTTATTTAGATAGAAAATATTGTTTTATATTTTTTGGTATTTGATAGAATAAAAAACGAAAATCAACAGAAAATAAACCTATTTAGATAGAAAGTGTTTTTTATTTTTGAAAGTAAAACATATTTTCTCAACTAAAATTTTATCAATATCACCACACTATTACTGTCACTCTCACCACCACCACCACCACCACCACACCCTATCACCACGGCCACCACCACCACCATCGTCACCACTGTTGTCTCTCACCATACCACAACCTCTACCTTCGTCCCACCACTACTATCATCACCAAACATTAAAAAAAATATTTCATAATTTTTTTTTTTGTGAAACTGTTTTATGTTAAAATTATTTTTATCTAAACAAAAAGGGCATTGAACAAATGATAAAATAAATAAATAAATAAATAAAATTAAATTGTGGAGTAATGTTTGATGGATAGGGTGGAGTTGAGAACTATTGGTCACTTATACTACTCGTTATTAAGATAATATCTAACATATTATACTTATTCATTACAAAAATAAGGTGCATCCGCTGTGTGTTATCTAACGCTCGGTTTATTTGAACAAAAAAAATATTTTATAATAAAAAATAATTTTTGTGAAAAAAAAAAAAAAGGAATTTTTTTATTTTATTTTTTATGTTTGGTTGTGATGGTGGTGAAATGGAGGTGGAGGTGGAGGTGGAGGTGGTGGCATGGTAGTGGAGGGATGATAGCGGTGATGGAGACGGTAATGGTGGCGGTGTTCGTGGTGATTGTAATGTGGTAGTGGAGGTGAGAGAGGTGTTGGTAAAATTTTAATTAGGAAAACATTTTTTACTTTTTAAAAGTGAAAAATATTTTTTTTGTCAAAATAGGCTTGTTTTCCATTGAACCAAACATCAGAAAATATTTGTTGCCCAAACAAACGGAATGTAAGTTAAAAATTAAAGGAAAAATTAAAATGTAGTGTAAATTTTTAAAAAATTCAATAAATATAGAAACATATTTTT
Organism: Camellia lanceoleosa; assembly: GCA_025200525.1. Classification (NCBI taxonomy): domain Eukaryota; kingdom Viridiplantae; phylum Streptophyta; class Magnoliopsida; order Ericales; family Theaceae; genus Camellia; species Camellia lanceoleosa. Next base: position 701,273 of record JANUSC010000045.1, on the reverse strand, counting down.
AAAGATTTTTTAACAATTATTTTTTGTTTTAAGTGTATCCAACCAAATAAATGAATCTAAAAAGGAAAAAAAATGCTTAAGATATTGGGTAAATTATAAACACACCTCCTGAGGTTTATTTAAATTACAAATTACCCCCTGTTATGCCCCTAAGATTTCTAATTTCATAATAAATAGGTCATTTTATTAATAAATTATCAAGTTAATTAACAGTTTTTAATAATATTAAAATTTTATTTCAATTAATAATTCAGATAATTTTATTATTGTATAGGTAAACAGTTAGAAATTTCACTTTTTCAATTAATTCTGTTAAATAAAAAATTATGACAGGGAGACATTTGTAATTTTCCAAACTATATGGAGCAATTCATATTTTAAGCAAACTTCAAGAGGTGTATTTATAATTTACCCTAAGATTATTTATAAAAAAATTTATTAAAACAACAAAATATGAAAAATAAAAAACTTTAAAAAAGATTTAAAAAAACTCAATGCCAAACAAGGTGGACAATAACTCACCAGCTCTCGCTGCACTGGGCAAATAAGAGTAATGTTAGAGATTCTAAATATTTTACCAAATGTTCTATGCACCCATGTGAGATAAAATATTTAGTAAAATATTTGGGGCTTCTAACATTTTTGGGGCAAATAAATATGGTTGAGGTTGCCGCCTAAATAATAAGGGAAATCATATAAAAATTCATTTTTTTAGATTCATTTTCTAAATTAGTGATGTATACGAATTTAATTGGTTAATTATTAGAAAAGATGTGAGAGAGAGAGAGTTGTATTAGATACATCATTGTGTTTAAAAAATAGATTTAATTTTTGGATCTAAATAACACTATCCAAAAATAAGGACTTAAATAAAATAAATTTATTATCTTAATCTGCAAAAATCCAGATCTAAAGGACTCTTGTAAAGTTACAAACTTGGTAAAAAATGCATGTGCCGACTGTTTTGTCTTGTTTTTTTTTTTTTAAATATTTTATTTTAAGTCAAATTACATATTAGTTTATCTCTTTAGAAATAATTACATATCAGTAAATCTTCTTATCAACCTTAATAATTAAAATAATAAAATTTTCAGTAATTTTGTAAATATTTTTTTAAATATACACTGGAGTGTAATTTTCTCTTTATTTTATTACCAAACACAAGTTGTTTAAAATTAAAAATTTTAAACTTAAACACTTTAAAATTTATTTTAATCCATAAAACCGTATTTTTTAAATATACATAATTTTAAGGATGAAATCGTATTTGTAAAAACATGACTTGATAACAACATTTTACAATAGATTAGCTAAAATTGTGTTTTGGAATCATGATTTTATCTAAAATCAAAATTTTAAATACACCATCAGGGTGGTGGTCCAATCATGAAGGCATTGGCCTCCCCCAGCAGAGAACCAAGTTCGACTTTTGAGGGATGCAAAATGCTGGATACTTTTAAATGGTTCTCTGTAGAGATCTCGTGCTATACTCCGATTGAAACTTGGCCTTGCTGGGGGTGGTCGATGAGCTTCACTAGTGCCTTGGTGATGGATCTATTCCTTTGGATTGGTTTAAATCAAGCCGACAATTGGTTATCCTAAGGTCTGAGCCCACGGATGCCGTGATAACACCTCAGAATATCCTTTTTATTGTTCCAAAAAAAAAAAATTTTTAAAATACATTTTTATTAAAAAATCTAAATCTAAATTTAATTTTTTTTCAATTTATTTATTTATTTTATTCAAAACAACTTGCATTGTTGTGTTAACATAACTCACAACTACTCTTTCTTTCCTTTCTCCTCTTTTTTTCTTCAGAAATTTTAAAATACACTCTTTTAAAAAAGGGTGATTTTTTTTGATAAATCTCATTCTTAAGTATTTTATTCCATCTACCCCAAATTGCTTTTGACTATTCCAATAAGTCTCATACCTAGTTTTTTTTGTCCAAAACATCCCTGCTATGTTTTTTAATGTCTCTTGCCATTCAAGCTAACAGAATCCGAAAATATAGGAGCACTCCCAAGCAAAGTGGAAACAATCCTGCAAAAATCCTATATTCTATACCTGTGAAATCGTCTCATCATCTCATCATTTCATCACCTCAACTCCTTTATCATCTTCTCTATGTCGTCGGCTGCCGGAATCCCCATTCTCATCCTTCATTTCTGCTGTGAATCTTCACAATGATTATCTGTGACAATCCAACCATCTCATAATGGGTACCAAACGTAAGTGATTTTACTTTTGTATATAAATCCTAAACCCTAACTATTTTTTGTCTCAGTGCGAACTTCCACACATCCCCATGATTATATTGATATGATTTTGGTATTTATTGTTCATATTATTGTTGTTATTTTTCTTTTCTTGCAGTTGTTGTTGGTATTGATGATATCCCTAAACGGATGTAAATCCCCTAGAGTTTTTGCTTCTTTTTATTTTATTTTATTTTATTTATTTATTTATAATTGTTGTTGTTGCTATTTCCATAATGTAAACATTCACATAGAAACCATGGGGTGCATAAAATTGTTACATGATTGTTGTGGACCAATTCATTTGTATGTTACATTGTGAAGATTTACATCAAGCTAATACCTATGAAAAACCTCCTTTCTTGGACTTGCTATGTGATATGCGGATAAAACTATTGTTTTTTGATGTTGACATTCATACCAATGTGAATATTCATAATATGTTTTGATTCCCACAAAAATTGTGGTGTGTACTTATTGTGTTGCTAATGCTGTCATGTTTTTGTACTTTGTAAGCTATAAATGTAAACATTTCCATCATTCTTATATTCAAAATAAGGCTTGTTTTTGTGGTTGTGTAATATAATACAATGTTAATGTCAATTTGTACATTAACATTGTGAATTAACATGGGTATGTGAATATAATGTGAAAAATACCATTGAGAATTATCCATTCTCGCTTAATGTTGTCCATGTTTGTCAACTTAATATTCACATCATGTTTGGGTATGATGCAAAACTTTATAGTTTGTAGTTAATGAATTAGTGATATTGTCATGGTATTTGGTAGTATGTAGTTATTATGAATATTCCCACTCCTTCCCCCCTCTTTTTGGTTCAATGTGAATTCCAAACAACTATTTGATATTATTGTTGTTGTGTTTCCCTTTCACGTTTGATTGTAATGAACTGATGTGAAATACATGCCAAATAAATTTGTGCTAATGCCAACACAATTGCATAATCCATCCTTATTCCATTCAATCCTTTATCAGATGTGAATGTTTACATCGATGCAAACATTCACACCAGTGCCCAAAGATGTAAATGTTCACACTTATGCTCAGATATGTGAATGTTCACATTAGTATTTCAAATGTTCGCATTAGTATTTTCATTGTAGGAAACAGCAGACTTAGTTGATTTTTTGAATGTTCACACCATGTATCTGATCAATGTGAATGTTCATACCATGTATTTGACTTTTATTGTTTTATCCTATGTTGTATTGTGTTCATGTGAATATTTACATCATGGTTTTACTCAATGCAACCATGGTCACATCATTCCACTATTCATAGCACATATAGTTTGTACTTGTTATCATTTACCATTTGTGACCATTAACAGTAAATTTGTTTCTAATTGAATAAACAAATGTTGCTCATAGATTTCATAGCAAAATAAAAAGAGAACAGTTCCACGTCAAAGACAAACTTACACAAATAGCCAGCCCCCCCCTCCTTGAAAAGTGAATATGAAAAAGATCAACTACTGATCTAACATTGTTAGGCTTTTATTCTTGGCAATCCCGTTTGACAAAACTCCTTTCAGTTGTACTTGTTTTTGCATTTTTTATTTCAGTGAGGCTATGAGTTTATTAGATGCGAATCTAACCCGAATTGTGCTGTGCAGAGAAGTTTGTGCTATTAATGCTTTCAAGATTGCCACTACCGATTATGACGGGATCGAGTCGCCCGGCCACCATGGGTCTAGGGGGCGTCCTTGGCGAAGTCAGCGCCAAGTGGGTCGAGGGCGCTCGCTCAAATGCAAAATTGCATCCGAAGTTGCATGTCCGCCCTTGCTCGCTCGAGCGAAGGAGTTCTCGCTCGAGCGAAGGCTGCGTCTGGCAAAAAACCTAAGAAGGATGATTTTACGCTCGAGCGCAGGTTGTTTGGCTCGAGCGAAGCCGCTTATGGAAAACACGCATTTTTGGTTCCTTGCTCGAGCAAGAGAGTCTTCGCTCGAGCGAGCTTCGCAGTCCCAGATTTCTATAAGTATTTGTTTCAGTCCAAAACTAGGATTACTGCTTCAGATCTTCTTTTTGGATATTAAGGTTTATATCTGGGGATATTTTTCTAGTTTTCTTTGATGTTTTATTGAGTATTCAACTCATGGGTTAAGAAGAATATATCAAAGGTTTGTTTATTCATTCTACACAAAAGAGAGAGTTGTTCTTCGGTGGATTCTGAAAAATTCGAGCTTGAAGCTTTGGTGGATTTCGGAGTGGCTCATCGTCAAGACAATTCTAAGGTAAAGACCGGGTTGGAAGAGGCACATGGGGGTTGGTTCAATTCGAGTGTGGATTCGCTAGGTAATTGAGAGTATACCTGTGTAATTCCTTTATATCTTCTTAGTGGATTGTTTTGTGGCTATTGCCCGTGATTTTTTATCACAATTGGAGGTGCTCCAATTGTGATTTTTTCACGTTAAAATCGTTGTGTCGATTTGTCTTGATTGTTTGATTGGGATTGTTTTATTGCTTTAAATTGATACATAATCGCAAAATCAATATCTAGTGGATTTCTAGATTTTTCAATTGGTATCAGAGCAAGTCGTTTTATTTTTTTTAAAAAAAAATATTTTAGAACGAGATCTTGTTTGATTTGTGATAATGGATTCAATTGGTGAGGGAAATTCTATGGTTCGACCACCCCTACTTAACGGATCCAATTATTCGTTTTGAAAAGCTCGGATGAGATCGTTTTTAAAATCTATTAATGAAAAAGTTTGGCAATCATCATATATGGGTGGATCGAACCGACGACTGCTTGATGGAGTAACTTTTCCCAAACCAATTGATAAGTGGGACACAATTGATTATCAAAATAGTAGCTGGAATAGTAAAGCTATCAATTCTCTCTTTTGCGCTGTCACACCTGAAGAGTTTAGGCGAATTTGCAATTGTGAAGTCGCAAAAGAGGCTTGGGATATTTTACAAACTATTCATGAGGGCACTCCTTCTGTTAAACGCTCAAAACTTCAAAGGCTCACGTCTAGTTTCGAAAACCTTTCAATGAAAGATAGTGAGACCTTTGATGAATTTTATGCGAAGTTGAGTGACGTTGTAAATTCCAGCTTCAATTTAGGTGAAAAAATACTAGAATCCAAAGTTATGGGAAAAATTTTGAGATCCTTGCCTGATCAGTTCCAACCAAAAGTTACGGCTATTGAGGAGGCTCAAGATGTTGACAACCTCAAGCTGGATCACTTGGTTGGAAATCTCCAAACTTATGAGGCATATAGGAATTTCAAAAAGAAACAAAAAGATGCTATTGCTTTTAGTAGTGCTCATAGAGTTGAAGAGGATTCTAATGAGGATTGTGAGATAGATTCCAAGATTACGGCTGCTTTTGTTAAACAATTTAAAAAAATCTTTTTTGAAAAAGAATCCTAAATCTTTTGAAATCTACTCATACTCATAAATCTCAAGGCAAAGATAAACTCAAAATTAATTCTATAGCCAAGAAGAAGAAAGGAAAGATACAAGGGAACTCTGAAAGAATCCAATGCTATGAATGCCAAGGATTTGGCCACTTTGCTTCAGAATGCTCCACTCGTTTGAAGAAGAAGAAAGCCCTCGCCATCACTTAGGATGATGAATCATAATCTGATGAAGATGAAAGTGACAACGAAGATTAAGGCGAAGAGGGACATAAACAATTCCTTACTTTCATGGCGGCTTCCGAAACTGAAGGACGAACAGAGTATCCGAAGAGGTCGGTTGAGAATGCCACTGATGATGAATCCTCGGAGAGTGATGATGAAGAGCTTGAACAAGCTTATGAAAAGTTGTATAACGAGTCTCTTAACTTATCCAAATTGAATGACAAACTCATTACGAAACTCAAAGCATGTGAAAGTGAGAATGTCAAATTAAAGAAAGAGATTTCCGAGGCTAGGAATGATGCCCTTAAGATTTCTAATGATCGACAAGCTCTTTGTGCAAAACTCTTGACTTGTGAGACAGAGAGGAATGCGCTACAGCAAATCTATTCAACATATGAAGAAAAGATTGAAACTCTCGAGATGTCTCAAGTTGCTTTGGAAAAACTAATGATCAAGAAAAAGAAAGAACTCAAGTGTGCTATGGCTACCATTGGTCTTTGGAACAGAGGATCAAAGACTTTGGACAATATCATTGGGTCTCAACAAATTTGTTCTGACGAGAGTGGCATTGGCTTTGGTGGTAAGAAAGAGCAAAAACAGAGTGCTTCCACATCTCATGATACAAGAACTCAAGGAAAAGGAGAACAAAAAATTCAACATGAGGAAGGACTTCTCAAACTTCCTAGAGTTGGTAAGGCCAAAGAAAAGAAGGTACACTATGTTTTTATTTGTCATCATTGTGGTATGCATGGTCATATTCACCCTTATTGTTATAAGTTGCATGGGAGAGTGTTTCATAGAGATGGAAGAAATTCCAACATCTCGTGGGGTAGGAGACACTTCATTGGTAGTAATGGGTTAAAGATCATATTAGACCTCGTTATTTTGATCAGCTTGAGACCAAACTTGGAGCGAGTTTGTATTTGCCTAGACCTAGAAATAGGAAGTTGGAAACCAAGTTGAGACGGGTTCCCATTGAAGGGAAAGGGAACCGCAACGTCAAGACACCATCCAAGAACCGCAATTCTCACAATTTTTTTCATACTAAAACGGTTTAGATAAGAAAACTTGACTTGTGTTAATTTGCTTATTCGTTTTTGATTTTGGGTTTCTGTGTGTTTTTTTTTTCTTTTGAGTCATTTAATGTGTGCATGTTTGTTTTCTGTCTTGCTTTGTTTCAGAAAAAGAAAAAAATGCGTGCTTGTTCATTTTTTTGTCTTGCTTTATTTTTGAAAAAAAAAAAAACCAAAAAGATTTTCTTAGTATGGTTTTGCAAGCTTGAAATTTTTGAGATGCCCTTGGTGCATACTGGAATTGATGAGAATATCCATTACTTGTTAATATGTGTGTGCTTTTTATGGTCATTACTTATTTTGGAGTGTGTGTTCTTTGATTAGTATGTCTCATTTTGTACACACTCTTGGATTAGCAAATTTTGGAGTCTTCTGCCTTAGTGATTATTTTTTTTATGGACTTATGGCATTGTATCTTTTGGTTTTCTAGAGGAATTGACCTATACTAGCATATCATGGGTGATGTTGAGTCTCTTAAACCACCTTCCATCTTTTTGCATCTCCACGGCTTTCCCCTCTGTTCTTTGTAGTCTAGCCATGAGGAAAAGGCTACCTCAGAGTCACCAATCAGGCCATCCTTATTATATCCATGATTCTCTGGTTCGGTTTCCATACTCTTGAGTGTGTCAGCCGCCAATGAGTGTGCAAAAGAAAGAAAAGAAAAAGATGTGAAAAAATAAAGGATTCATTGATTGAGGGGGAGCCTCCGCTTTTACTCACCAAATACCCATTTTTTCCTAGTGGTTTGACTTTTCTTTGTTGTGCTAAGATTCTCTTGCCGGAGGTCCAGCTTTTAGATCACTGCTAGGATTTAAATCTTGTGTTTGTCGAACTCCAAGAGTCACACACACACTTTTATCATGGGATCTATGCTTTTTACATAATGTATCACTTTCTTTTATGAGGAATCTTCTAGAGGCTGTGCACATTGTGTTTTCAAGTAGTTTTACTTCTTGGATAATCTTGTGTGTTCTAAGGTACAAATCTGAGATTTCTTACTTGCTCCACCATATTATTTTTTATTGTTTTCTTCTTATTCATTGTTTTTAGTTATGGGGAGTTTGGTTTATCATTACAAGAGTTTGTTAGCATGAACACTTTGATTTGTTTGGTAAGGGAGATTGGCTATAGTTGTTTTGCATGTTGCTATGCACTGTTTGTTCATTATTTCCTTCTTGCATGCTCCTGATACTTGCATCATCATATCATTGCATGTGTGGTTTATGATCTTGCTTTTGTTATTTGAGCTTTCTTTGTCAATTCGTGACAAAAAGGGGGAGAAAGTTGTTTTTCATGTGTCTTAGGATTTCATGTATTTATGTCATGTGTTGGGTGCATATGTCTTAGTTTTCATCTATTCATGCTACCTCCAAATCGCATCTATTCATGTTTTCCATCTCATGCTTAAAATGCCTCAAGATAGCCATATATTTATTGCTTTTTCATATACTCTTGTGGGATTAATAGTCGTTTTGGAGATTGTGGCACTAATAACTATTTTGCAGATCATGACCTTGAGAAATAAGTTGGCTTTTGTTGGCTGTTATGGGTTGGGGTGTTTAGGATTTTTATTTGTTAGGTGTGTTTTGTCACGGCATTGCCAAAGGGGGAGATTGTTACGTTTTTATTCTTGGCAATCCCGTTTGACAAAACTCCTTTCAACTGTACTTGTTTTTGCACTTTTTATTTCAGTGGGGCTATGAGTTTATTAGATGCGAATCCAACCCGAATTGTGCTGTGCATCTAACCCGAATTATGTTGTGCAGAGAAGTTTATGCTGTTAATGCTTTCAAGATTGCCACTTCACTGATTATTACAGGGATCGAGCTGCTTGGTCACTTAGGGTCCAGCGCTTGTCGTCCAGTGGCAATGCCTGAAGTGGGTCGAGGACAATACCAAGCAAAATGCAAAATTGCATTCAAAGTTACATGTCCGCCCTTGCTCGCTCGAGCAAAGGCTGCGTCTGGCAAAAAACCTAAGAAGGATGATTTTACGCTCGAGCGCAGGTTGTTTGGCTTGAGCGAAGCCACTTATGGAAAACACGCGTTTTTGGTTCCTCGCTCGAGCGAGAGAGTCTTCGCTCGAGTGAGTTTCGCAGTCCTAGATTTCTATAAGTATTTGTTTCAGTCCAAAACTAGGATTACTGCTTCAGATCTTCTTTTTGGATATTAAGGTTTATATCTGGGGATATTTTGCTAGTTTTCTTTGATGTTTTATTAAGTATTCAACTCATGAGTTAAGAAGATTACATCAAAGGTTTATTTGTTCATTCTACACAAAAAAGAGAGTTGTTCTTCGGTGGATTCTGAAGAATTCGAGCTTGAAGCTTTGGTGGATTCTGGAGTGGCTCATCGTCAAGACAATTCCGAGGTAAAGACAGTGTTGGAAGAGGCACATAGGGGTTGGTTCAATTCGGGCATGTATTCGCTAGGTAATTGAGAGTATACCTGTGTAATTCCTTTATATCTTCTTATTGGATTGTTTCGTGGTCATGTTCGTGGAGTTTATCACAATTGGAGGTGCTCCAATTGTGGTTTTTCTACGTTAAAATCGTTGTGTCGATTTGTCTTGATTATTTGATTGGGATTGTTTTATTGCTTTAAATTGATATATAATCACAAATCAATATCTAGCGGATTTCTAGATTTTTCAAACATCATTAGGTTAGTGAAATTGATGATGAGTACCAAGTTCTCGGATCCTCAGCTGGATTGTTTGAAAGAAACACCATTTTGACAATTGTTTAATGTGTTGAGGATTGGTAAAGTTGACCTCGAAAAATGCATGAAATTCAATGATGTCATCGTATGCATGCTAGAGACGTACAAGGCATCCAATGACACATTTTACATCGGCGAGAAAAATATGAATATGAATTCCACATCCTTTGTGATTTTGTAAATATTAGAATACATTGGACAAAAGAATCATAATTAATTATTTTGATTGTGTTTAATAAGATACAATGGTATGTTGTCATAATATTTGCTACTAGAAAGTCAATATTAATATTCATATTGGTTTATGTTATTTTATAATTATGTACACATAACCATTGGTCTAATGTGACTAAATTAATTCATTTTATGTTTTATTCGTGATGTTGACATTCACATCAATAATCTGATTGTGTATAAACATACACTTCATGTCTGTGTACACACAAAAATGATGGTTTGTGGTTAATGCAATATTGATGCACTCATATTTTTAGAGATTAAAAAATCAATGTGAACATTTACATTATTGTCAGCTGCTTTACAATTGTGTATACATAATCATTAGTTTAATGTGATTTGTGGGCAATGCAATATTGATTTGAACTTTAATATCACCATTCCATATTAGTAATTAACACTTTGAAACCATAATGTCTTCATCTATATTCCAGAATTCACGTGAATCTTCACATTCATATGTTTTAGTGTGAATATTCACATCATGTTTGTATTCAAAATGAAAGCTGAGGTTTGTCATTATGTAAATTGATACAATGCTGATGTGAACCTTAACAATACCTTGTCACAGTGGTAATGAACACAGTGAAAACATATTCACTATTCAATATTTTATTGGTGTGTGAATAATATTAACACCACTTGATAACACAATGACAAATTTTCAATTCAAATTAATATGAATATTAACACTGATCACATCATGCAAAAAAAAATAGCTAAGTCTATATTTTGCACAGCTAATCCCAAAATCAAACACTTTATGAACATTCACATTGTTCATACGATGTGAATATTCACCACATTCAAAAATTTAAATCAAAACTCAAACACATGACTAGCCAAAACCAACAACCCCATACAACTAACCAACCAACCAAAATTTAATCTAGATAATAATGTTAAAAGCAAGAAACAGAGCATACAATCTTTCATATACATTCACATTCTTCCTGCAATGTGAATATTCACTATATTCAAAAAATAGAGCCATATCTCAACCACATAACCAACCAAAACCTATAACCCCATTCAACCAAATAAAACTTGCATGTCCATCAATTCCAGAAAATGAAGTTGGAAAAAAAAATGTAACAACATAGACTGGATATAAAAATAGTTGCGATTCAAATCCATCTCCTCTTTTTCTTTGATTCAATCCAGTCAAATGTGGGTTTCAATCAATCTATTGAACAAGTTTGTAAGCCATTACCTTTGTTCCTTCAATTCAAATCCTCTTCTGTTCCTTTGATTTCCAGCTGAAATCATAACTATGACAAAAAAAAAAAAAAAAAAAAGAGCACAAACTCTGAATCGTCATCTTCTCTCCTATAGGAATGAAACCCTATTGCAACGAAACACTACCACGAGCACAAACTCTGGATCGTCATCTTCTCTTCTACAGGAATGAAACCCTACCACAACGAAACACTACCATGAACTCTGTGTCATCGTCTTCTCTCCTATAGGAACGAAACCCTACCACGACAAAAACAGAGAGAAACATGTATATTATTTTTGTATATAATATATATCAACATATAGACATAAAGGTATAATAGTCCAACCAAAAGTATAAATCATGAAAAAATGACCTTATGGAATAAAAATATAAATACATAGGACTAATTAGGCTATGATTTTCTTTTGTGGACTTATTGGGATAGACACCTCTAAATGGGATTTATCAATAAAAAACCCTTTAAAAATGTGTATCATATGCACTATTAGTTAATATTTTTTTTTAATTATGACATTATTTTAATTAGGATTCATAAATTCTTTAGTTATGTCTCATATTATATTTAGTTATAACATTTTTTTTTAATTATGATTCAAAAAATTAAAATCATGTCATTTTTTTTTTAAAATTATAAGGTGTATTTTCCTTTTGGGGGCACTTTTTCATAAATCCATTTTGACCTACATATATTCCATTTAGTTTAATAAGTTTTATGAGTGACATAATTACCAAAATAATCCTAATAATATTCATATTTATAGTGTGAATGTTCTGTGATGTGAATGTTCACAGCGTTAATGTGAATATACACATTGTAAAATATGAATGTTCACATCACCAATTTGCCAACTGTTCAAAAAATATTCGTAAGGATAATAAAAATGTTCATAAAATACTTTAAATATGATAATTAGGATTTGGTAGATTAAATGTTCAAATAATAAGATTTATTAGAATATAAGAATATCTTATAGACTAATTAGAATACAAACACTTAAAAAAAGAATTTTCTAATAAATTTACCTTTTTTTTTTCTTTGACTTATTTTAAAAAGTAGGCCAAAAAAAAAAATTTAATTTTTTATAAAAAATAAAAAAATAATAAAAAGATAATATGATTAAAAAAAACTAATAAAACTCGCTTTTAGTTGCCAAAGAGATCTTTGTTTTCTGGAAGTGCACTGATTGACCATGTGACATTATTGTTCCAAAAGTGTAACGAGTGTTGAAAATTTAACCGCGCGAGAAGCAATCTTTTGAAAATTGGATTCGTGAGTAAATTGAAAAGGAGATTGGGTGGGGGTTATTAGTTTAATTGTTGGTTGAAACGATCGAATCGTGATGTTATAATTTCATCATAAATATATTTAAAAATATAAATATAAAAATGAAAAAAAATAATAATTAAATTCAACAAAATAATAGAATTTTTAAAATATTTACAAAATGAGTATACATATATTTATTTTTGCAAGATGAATGCCAGAATATATAATCAAAAAATTAGTTCACCAAACCATTAACTAACAGTTATGAAATCAAGAATTTATTATAAAATATATAGATGAATTTTTTAAAATATCTAGTGCTATATTACTATTCCATCATTAACTTTTCTTTGCCACAATGCTTTTTGTTTTGTTTGGACATGATAATGACTATGAAAATAAGCATTAAGCAGCTTAAGAAACATAGCAACAAAAAAGGGAAGCAAAAGAGACAGAAACAGAGCAGCAGAGAAGGGAAAAGAAAAATGAAGAAAATTGACCGGTTCTTAAAACCCAATTTGGGTTTAACTATTGAATCGACGGTTCTTCTGATTCTTTCATTTTACACCGGTTTCAAGCTATGTCCGTGTTTAAAGGGTTTTTCGAACCGGAACAAGATCCGGTCACTGGTCCAATTGGTTTGACTGGCTGGTCCAGTCCGAGTTTCTAACATTGGCAAGAAGACTCGTGTATAGAGAGAGTGTCGACCCGACAAGTTATCACCTATCCCAATTAAACCAAAGCCTAGTGTTTAATTAATGACATTATTTTAAGTTACACTGTTGCTTCTATTAAGATTAGGATACAAAAATATATAATCCGATCATGTACTTATTGATATTCGATTAATATAATTTTTGATATACAGAAGTATTCAATGAATTCTACAAAATAAACGATTTGAATCATATAAGTAAGTCTATAATAAGTCTCAAATTAAAACACAACAGTTATTGTTATGTCAAAAGCACAACAGTAACCTCATACTAGATTAACTAGTGTCAAATCTTTTAAGTTAGAAAAGGTTATTTTGTATTGATTAAAAACAAAATAGATTAAAATAGTTAATAAGATAAAATATCACATTCAATCTACAATCATTTTATTTTTTCGTTTATAACTATCAAATCAATTAAAAAACTAACTAACTTTTCAAACACAGCTATTTTAATTGAACTAAAATAATCAAATAATCAATTAAAATAATCATATTTCCAAATAAGGTCAATATATTTTGGTTAACAAGTAAACTTTTCAAGTCTATGCTTCATCGATTTTGAAATCAACTATCAGATATCAGTTAATCAAAGTAGGACGAGAGGCAAATCTCGAGTGTATGTGCTGACTCCACAACGCACACACTATTTTAATCAGAGAGTGCAACTGTCAGGAATTGACTCCACACCCAAATCCTAGATACGGGTCGTTTGACACTTACAAGACTGTCCTAAGACCACTACACTAAACTTTTGAGAATTGACCTTCGAGAGCATAAAATATGAGACCTTAAGACTTATATTCCAAAATTTTATCAGTGTCACAATCCTTAGGTTAAATGAAAATACTTTTTCTTCGTTACAAATCGACCAGGTCTTACTCCAATGCAAAATAATAAGTAGGTAGGGATGTACTTTCAATCCTATCAACACCTCTTGTAATAGTTTTGCATTTGTCATTGATACTGTCATTCACAATTATTTTGTAATTTTTTTATGGAATAGGCAGGGATGTGACTTTGGTTTTATCAAAATGTCTTATAATAATTTTGTACATCTGTCGTTGACAATAATTTTGTAATTTTTTTCTTACTAGAATAGTATATTTTCTGTTATTATTATTTGTTCATTATCTTTAATGGAAGCTTATTACTATTATGAAAAATGTTGGGGACTTCTTTTGGAGATGACTCCCACACTCCTAAAGTGATTCTAGGCCTCTATGTATGTGTGGGGTCCACTCATATATGTGTGAGATTCACATAATGAATGGTCTAGATTTGTAGGGGTCTTATGAGAGTCTTGTAAGAATGGGGTCCCAATCATTGCTCTTACTATTATAGTGATAACTTCCATTCCGATTGTTGATCATAAAATGTGATAAAGGCATCGTTTAGCTATTTGGTTATTTTAAGAAGTTATTTTAATTTTAGTCCATTTTAGTATGTTAAAATATTTGTATTTAGAAATATAATTATTTTTTTTTTTTAGTAATTGAATGTGATGTTTATGAGAAAAAAATTAAATGATTATAATTTTGATGTGATATTTATTTTATTTAATATTTTAGTCTATTTTATTTTTTTTATGAATTCTAACCCAAAAAGTAAAAAAGAAAACCTTTGCCAAATAAGGCCTTATGTTACCTTTGGATGACATGAACCAAGAAAGAAGAATAAGAATCTCATTATTAAAAATCACATTACTTGTAATAAAATTTTAATGTAAATTTTATAGTGTTTGTCCGGAAAAATATGAATAGTTTATTATAAAAGAAATAATACTTGTAGTCTATATTTTTAAAAATAAACGTGATAAAATAAATAAGTTATGATTATTGAATTGATTTAATATTTTTAATGATTGATATACACCAAAAACCTAATAAGATGAATGGTTCGAGATTTTTTCTTTTATTTATTTAGTTTTTTGCGTGTGTGTAAGAGAGAGAGAGATAGGGATCATTTGTAATTGTTGCAAGCATGATGTTTGGCTTGGGTTTCTAATAAATAATATAAAGATTTATTAGTTTGAAATTTGTGTGAATCGATGGTGGCTTTTAGACTGTTCACATCATAGATTTGAGTCTTAAAAAAAAAAAAAAAAAAAAAAAAAACTTATATTCAATAAATTAATGATTTATTCATTAAATTTATTTAGTCTCAATTCGTCCGAATAACTCTCTTCCTCAAACTAAACAAATTCAATGGAGGTGACGATATTATATTCAACGGCATTTATTGAGAACAGATTTTTTACACTAGTTAAGAACAATTTTTTTTATTGGTTGGACAATGAAACGGCCCCACCCCTAACATCAAAACCAACCCATGAGTATCAAAGTGTAATGTTCACACATTTATTTACGTCTTGTTTCTCAATTATATATTTTAGTCAAAAATTTAAAAAATTATTATAAATTATTACATTATTTTTTTAATTTTTTGTATATATTTTTATAAAAAGTTAAAAATTTACTAAAATAATATATTTTCAAATGAGACCTAGGTATGTGAAAATATTATTTGAGGACAAATTTATATTTACATTTATTGCAAATTTGACTAAATTAAAAAGTGTCAATCACTCTGTTTGATTTTAGTTTTCAGAATTTATTTTTCAGCAAATTTCACTTTTTCGTTTTTCATATTTTTTTGTTTTCACTAAATTTTTTAAATATTTTAATCAATTTTTTTTTTAATTTTTAGACACACCTAACATAAATACACATAAAAAATATAATATTTGTGAAAAAATCTTTTACAAATTCACTAAATACCAAAAATATAAAATATATATATATATATATATATGAAAATTTAGTTCATTTTTCATATTTTTGTGTATTTATTAACTTTTTAAAATATTTTTTCACAAATATTTTACTATTTAGATACATTTAAGTAAAGTGTATCTAGAAAAAAAAAATTTACTTAAAATTTTAAAAATATTCACTAAAAAAAAAATTTGAAAAATAAAAAATTTAATTTCTAAAATACTAAAATCAAACCCACTGAATCGAACCCAAATTTGCAATGGCACTATCCGCCACCACCAGAGACATTGCTGCGGCAACAATGTCTACTGTTATTTTTTTTTTTCGTGTTGGTGCTTCCATTAATAATCTCAGAACGACCAGATCCTACTCCAATGCAAAATGATAAGTAGGTAGGGATGTGCTCTCAATCCTATCAACATATCTTATGCTAGTTTTGTGCATTTGTAATTGATACTGTCATTCACAATTATTTTGTAATTTCTTATAGAATAGGTAGGGATGTGATTTTGATTTTATCAAAATGTCTTATAATAATTTTTTGCATCTGTCATTGACAATTATTTTGTGATTTTTTTCTTACTAGAATAGTATGTTGGAACAATCTTCTGTGTAAAATAAATAAATAGAAATAAATCAAACAAATAAATAAATTACGTACCGAATTTATTTTACTGAACCGAATAAATATTTAAAGATCAAATTGAGTGTCTGACACTCTGTCCTTAAGACAGATTCGCCCCCGTTATGGTGCTTACGGACAAATGGCATTTATCTCCCAGGATACAATGATCTTCACAAATTGTAATAGCACTCCAAATAATTTGTACGGCGAACAAAACCTATGTTCTATACTCTCTTTAATTTTTCCTAAAGTTATATGAAGAATATAAATGCAACAGAGTAAAACTGGACAACAAAATAGAATTTTTACAGATTGTTTTTTGGACCCCCAAGACTGCTGGAAATGGTCTCTATTTATAGGCAAATAATTTGTCCAAACAGGTATAGACTGTTTTTGAATAGATTCAATTCAAATTTTGAACAGATGTAGTTCAAAATTCAAACAGATCTGTTGGTAATTGCTGGACATATTTGAATCATGCAGGCGGCTTTTATAAGCTATTTGAACAAATCTGTTTGGGCAATTTCAATCTGTCCGAAATTTGAAACTGTTGTGGAACTTGGAAGAGGCACAAATTTTGGTGCAAAATTTGAATTAATTTTCCCACAAGAATTTTTGAAAAAATTAACATTAGAACCGACCTGACCCACAACCCACACCCACACCTACGCCCGGCACGGCTTGGCTCAGCTCAGCCAGCTAAACGGCGGCACGCGCGTGTGGTGGTTTGGCTAAGGTTTCATTTGTCCATAACTCCTCTTTTCTACAAACTTGGGGTGTCCTTTGGGGCCCAACTCAAAGTTGTACACTTAGAGCTTATATACTCACAAAAACTCTTTTAAAGTTTCAATATGGGACAAGCCTTACAAGGAAACCCACATTAAATTCTTTAATTGTCCATTTCACGAACCCAAAAACGACGTCAAGTTCCCATTCCCTCATAAATGATTTTGACGAACCGTCTTCATCGTGTAACTTACCATACGACAAAGAACACGTCACCTCTTTGAACCCACTCCAAAAGACGTGTAGGACCCACTCAATTTTGGGCTCAATGATGGCCCAAAATAAGCTTATAAAAACCAAATTTCCAACAATCTCCCACATGAATGGAATTTGACAGAGAGAAAATGTAACAACATGATCTAATTAAGAGAGTATAGATATTGGAAATATTCTGCGAAGGATAGGTAGCTTTTGGCTTTGAACCTTCCCTTGTGAGACACTATCAGATTTACTAGCTAACCAGTGAATATGATGTCTTGAACTGTTCAGCCATTTGTGTAAACTAAGACAATAGAACACACAAAGTATATTACCAGACACGGTTTAATTCTCACTATTATGTTCATTTTGGCCCTGAACAACCTGGACTTTCGTGAGTGCTCTAGAGAATTATAACATTTCACAAATCTCATAGAACCAGCCTAGTTTACACTCACATAGGTGATTCTTATGAAGAGTATCCAACCATACTCCACTAGGTTTACCTAGATACAAGAATCATTAAAAGTATTACTTAACCTAAAACGCTGCGGACATTACTATTTTATCATAGAAATGGGTAGGAGTTTGACTCCCCAGTAATCCTTCTGAGTCATACACAACTCTGTTGTCCCTTTGAACCTAGATCTTGGGATCTCCAGTCAACTAGGTTGGGTTGCCATTGTGGTAACTCTTATTTAATAGGCTTAAGTCATATTCCCCTTGATGAATTCTTAACTAACTCTCTTGCTAATCCTTTGGTTAGTGGATCTGCTATGTTATCTTTAGACTTTACATATTCAATGGAAATAATTCCAGTAGAAAATAGTTGTCTCAAAGTATTATGTCGACGACAAATGTGTCATGACTTACCGTTATATATATAACTCTGTGCTTTACTAATTGCTGATTGACTATCACAATGTATGCATATAGCAGGTACCGGTTTTGGCCATATTGGAATATCTTCAAGGAAGTGGCGAAGCCATTTTGCCGTTTCCCTTGCTTTATCTAAAGTTATGAATTCTGATTACATAGTAGACCTAGCAATGCAAGTCTGTTTGGAAGATTTCCAAGGTACAGCCGCACCACCAAGAGTAAAGACATATCCACTGATGAACTTTGAGTCTCTAGTATCCGATATCCAATTTGTATCACAATACCCTTCAAGTACTGCTGGATATCTAGTATAATTTAGCCCAATGCTACAAGTAAATCGGAGATATCTTAAAACCTTTATAATTGCTTTCCAGTGTTCTACTCTTGGCTTACTCGTATATCTACTTAATTTACTTACTGCATAAGCTATATCCGGGCGAGTGCAGTTCATTAAGTACATTAAGCTTTCAATAATTTGGACATACTCTAATTGAGAAAAACTTTCCTGTACATTCTTAGAAAAAAACAAATTAACATCCACAGATGTTTTAAGAAGATGATCATCATCTTTGCTGAATTTGTCAAGTATTTTCTCAATGTAATGAGATTGTGACAAAGCATAACATTATGATGTTTTGGTAATTTTCATATTAAGAATTACATCAGCAATGCCCATGTCCTTTATGTCAAAATGTTGGTTCAACATTTTCTAGGTAGTTTTAATCATGTCATCATTACTACCTATGATAAACATATCATCCACATAAAGACATACTATAACATAACTGTTGTTTGTGTTTTTAATATAAACACATTTGTCACATTCATTAATTTTAAATCCATTTGACATCATTGCCTTGTCAAATTTCTCATGCCATTGCTTTGGCACCTGTTTTAAACCATATAATGATTTAACCAATCTACACATTTTCTTTTCTTTTCCTAGAACAGAAAATTCTTCTGGTTGTTCTATGTAAATTTCTTCATCTAACTCACCATTTAAGAAAGCGATTTTCATATCCATTTGATGAATTTCTAGATTGTACAATGATGCAATAGCAATTAACATTCTAATGGATGTTATTCTAGTAACCGGTGAGTATGTGTCAAAGTAATCAAGACTTTCTTTTTGTCTAAAACCTTTGACCACAAGTCTTGCCTTGTATTTGTCAATTGATCCATCCGCTTTCATTTTTTTCTTTTGAAAATCCACTTGTACCCAAGAGATTTACAACCTAGTGGCAAATCCACCAATTCCCAAGTGTGATTTTGCAAGATGGATTCAACTTCGCTGTTTACAGTTTCTTTCCATAAATGAGCCTTGGGACTAGACATAGTCTCTTTAAAAGTTAAAGGCTCATTTTCTAACAAAAATGTTAAAAAATTTGGACCAAAAGATTTTGAGGTTCTAGCACGTTTACTACGCCTAGGTTCCTCTTCCTCATTTTGATCTATCATTTTTTCTTGTTCTTGATCATGACTAATAATAGCATCATAAAATCTTTTATTGGCACTAGTCTCTTGTCCAGTCTTGTTTGGAACCACATGTTCAAAGAAAGATGTATTTCGAGATTCAATTATAGTATTTACATGCATTTCGAAATGTTCTGATTTATGAATCAAAAACTGATTTGCACTACTATTCTTGGCATAACCAATGAAAATGCAATTAACAATTTTAGGACCTATCTTAGTCTTTTTAGAACTAGGAATAGCCACTTTAGCCAAACATCCTCACACTTTTAAGTATTTGTAGAATAGTACTCTCTCATGCCATATTTCATAAAGTGTTTAATTCACTTTCTTTCGGGGTACTTTATTAAATATATAATTAGTATAAAGTATTGCTTACCCCCGCAAGTTCTAAGGTAATCCAGAACTTATTAACATGACATTCATCATTTCTTTTAAAGTCCTATTTTTCCTTTCAGTAATTCCATTTTGCTGAGGTGAGTAAGGAGCTGTGGTTTGATGAATTATTCCGTGTTCTTTACAAAACTCATCAAAAGATGATTCATATTCACCACCTCTATCACTTCTAAGTTTCTTAATTTTCTTACCAAGTTGATTGTCATCTTCATTCTTATATTGAGTGATAGTTTCCAAAGCTTCATCCTTGGTTAGAATCAAATAAACATAACTATATCTAGTATAGTTATCTATAAAAGTGATAAAATATTTTTTTCCACCTCTAGTTTGAATTGATTTAAAATCACAAATGTTACTATAAATTAATTCAAGTGATTCCGTACTTTTTTTAATTGAATGAAAAGGAGTTTTGGATAATTTTGCCTCAACGCAAATTTCATATTTATGATTTAAATCAATGTCAAATTTAGGTAAACAATCCATATAAATTAATCTACACAAAGATCCACAATTAACATGTCCAAGGCTATCATGCCATAAATTTGAAGACTCAAGCAAGTAAGAAGAAGATGTATTTTTATTAATAACAGAGGGTATAACAGTCATTACATTCATTTTGAAAAGGCCATCAGACATGTAACTTTTTCCTACATACATCCCGTTTTTGGTAAGTACAAACTTATCACTTTTAAAAACTAGCCTAAACCTATTTTTACTTAACAAAGATCCGGAAATAAGATTCTTGCAAATATCTGGTATATGTAGCACATTATTGAGAGTGAGTTCCTTTCCATATGTCATTTTCAAAATAATATTTCCTTGTCCTTCAACTTTTGAAGTCGAAGAGTTGTCCATAAAAAGTTGTTCACCATTGTCCACCACTGAATAAGACGTGAACGTCTTTTTGTCGGCACAGATGTGGCAAGTAGCACCAGTGTCCACGCACCATTCTTTAGGATTTCCGACAAGGTTTGCCTCGGAAACAATTGTAGAAAGATTTATGTCATCTGCACCATTAGAAATATTATCCACTTCGGTCATATGGTCTTGAGCAGGCTTCTTGCTTGTTCTTTTTTTGCTTTTGCTTTTGCCTTTACTACTGCAATCTTTGGCCCGATGTCCCTCTTTATCACAGATGTAACACTTGCCATTAAACTTGTACTTTTTAATTCCCCCCCCCTTTAGAGCCTTGTGATGAACTTTCTCTAGAAAATTTCTGTTTCTTTGCTTTTTGAGCACATTCCACCATATTTGCCTTAGACTTCATTGGATATTTACCAGCCCGCTTTTCAGAATTGCGGTTGTCCTCTTCAATCCTCAAACACACAATCAATTCTTCTAAAGACATTTCTTTGCACTTGTGTTTGAGGTAGTTCTTGAATTCTTTCAAACCTTGTGGTAATTTCTCAATTAAGGCTACAACTTGGGAGGATTCACTAAGAGACATGCCTTCTGCATGAATGTCATGCAGAATGAGTTGGAGATCTTGAACGGCTGATCACAGTCTTAGAATCAACCATCACAAAGTCCAGGAATTTGCCAACCACAAATTTCTTTGAGCTAGCATCTTCTGTTTTGTACTTTTTCTCCAAAGACTCCCAAAGTTCTTTTGCTATCTTAATAGGACTGTAGCCATTGTATAATGTGTTGTCAAATCCGTTTAAGATGTAGTTCCGGCAAAGGAAATCAGCATGTTTTTAGGCATTGACCGTAGCAACAACTTGCTGGTCAGTTTCATCCTCTTTCAAAACAGGAGCATCCTCGTAGAGAAAACGAGCCAGGTTGAGAGTTGTAAAATAGAACAGCATTTTCTGTTGCCATCTTTTAAAATCAGTTCCTGAAAACTTCTCTAGCTTTTCACCGTGATTAATTGGAACAGTCATAACAGGAGAAGCGGTAGGCGTAATTGCAGCCACCATACTAGTACTTATTTGAGCATTAGTTTGATTAGCTTCAGTAGCCATGAATTCTAAATTATAAAACAAAATTATAATTAGAATTTTATACTACACAGAAAATTTAAACTAAAGCCACAAAATTAAATTCTGTTAAAAATAAAAGAAACAAGAATTATAACTTTTATTTTCAATTAATTTGGAAATAAAATAAATTTTTATTTAACCAAATTAATTTCACATAGAAAATTAAATTTTCGTAACACTTGAATAATTAAAATACTAAAACAGAATTTTAATTAATGAACATTCAGAAATTATTTCTGAAACCAAAATTAATTTCTGACAAACTTTCACAAATAAATATTTTGAATTGTTAATGACACCAGTATATTACTACTAGTTGTCAAAGAAAATAGACAGTATATTACTACTATCTGTCAAACAGTATATTACTACTATTTGTTTTTCTAACTAGAATATTAGTTTTGTAAAACCACAGAAAATAATTTCCGTAAGAAGAAGAAAGAAAAAAGGAAACAAACGAAAAATTCTGTATAAACATAATAATTTGATTCTGTCTTAAAATTGTTGGAACAATTTTCTGTGTAAAACAAATAAATTGAAACAAATCAA
The DNA here is from genome assembly GCA_025200525.1 of Camellia lanceoleosa. Lineage (NCBI taxonomy): Eukaryota > Viridiplantae > Streptophyta > Magnoliopsida > Ericales > Theaceae > Camellia > Camellia lanceoleosa. The sequence goes on along the minus strand of JANUSC010000045.1, from coordinate 678,484 downwards.
ACAAATAAATAAATTACGTACCGAATTTATTTTACCGAACTGAATAAATATTCAAAGATCAAGTCGAGTGTGTGACACTCTATCCTTAAGACAGATTCGTCCCGCTATGGTACTTACGGATAAATAGCGTCTATCTCTCAGGATACAATGATCTTCACAAATTGTAGTAGCACTCCAAATAATTTGTACAGCGAACAAAACCTGTATTCTATACTCTCTTTAATTTTTCCTAAAGTTATATGAAGAATATAAATGCAGCAGAGTAAAACTGGACAACAAAATAGAATTTTTGCGGACTGTTTTTTGGACCCCCAAGACTACTGGAAATAGCCTCTATTTATAGGAAAATAATTTGTTCGAATAGGTATAGACTATTTTTTAATAGATTCAATTCAAATTTTGAACAGATACAGTTCAAAATTCAAACAGATCTATTGGTAACTGCTGGACAGATTTGAATCTGTATGGGTAGTTTTGTAACTGTTGAATAGATCTATCTGGGCAATTTTAATCTGTCCAAAATTTGAAACTGTTGTGCAACTTGAAAGAGACACAAATTTTGGACAAAAAATTTGAATTCAAATCTAGTGCAAAATTCGAATTAATTTTTCCGCAAGAATTTTTGAAAAAAATCAAGTGAATTTTGTCCAAAAAATTAATATTAGAATCGACCTGACCCACAACTGCACCAGGCACGGTCGGACGGCAGCGGCGCACGTATGGTGGTTTGGGCTAAGATTTCATTTGTCTATAACTCCTTTCTTCTACAAACTTGAGGTGTCCTTTGGAGCCTAATCCAAGGTTGTACACTTAGAGCATATATACTTACAAAAGCTCTCTTAAAGTTTCAATGTGAGACAAGCCTTACAAGAAAACCTACATTAAATTCTTTAATTGTCCATTCCACGAACCCGAAAACGACGTCAAGTTTCCATTCACTCATAAATAGTTTTGACGAACTGTCTTCACCGTGTGACTAGTGTGACTTAGCATACGGTAAGGAACACATCACCTCTTTGGACCTACCCCAAAAGACGTATGGGACCCATTCAATTTTGAACTCAAAGATGACCTAAGATAAGCCTATATAAACCAATTTTCCGACATAGTATATTTTCTGTTATTATTATTTATTCATTATCTTTAATGGAAGCTTTGTTACTATTATTGTAATAACTTCCATCCCGATTATTGATCATAAAATTCAGGTAAGACATAAAACTATACGCATATGTTACCATTGGATGACATGAACCAAGAAAGAATAATAAGAATCTCATTATTAGAAATCATATTACTCGTACTAAAATTTTAGTATAAATTTTATAGTAGTTGGTTCTAAAACTATGAATAGTTTATTATAAGAAAAAATAATACTTGTAATCTATTTTTGTAAAGATAAATGTAATAAAATAAATAAGTTACGATTATTGAATCAATTTAATTTTTTTAATGATTAATATACACCAAGAACCTAATAAAATAAACAGTTTAGATAATCGAAACAAAACTCATGTTGAGCCCCCACAGATTCCTCAAATTATTTCAAGTTCAGATTTACAGAAAGAGTAATTGCTAATTACAGTCTTATGGCTTGTGGTCAATATAGAAAAAAAGTCAAAATTATTAAAATTTTAATATATTTTCACATATTCTTATGAATTTTTACATTTATTAAAATATATTTCAATACATTTTTAATTAGAAATTATCTACTAGTTCAAAAACATCACATGTCCATATACCCATCCAATAATAATTTGTAGTTTGTTCATTATTTACTTATTTTTGGGATCATGTATTTATTTATTCTCATGTTATTGATTCAACACATTGCCAACATAAAATTCTCATAAAACGGGATAATTAATCAATTTTTAACACAATTAATTGAGACTAATGGTCATGTTTGATTCACAAGATTAACAGTAAAGTATTAATAATCCTATTAAATTAGTGTGGTATTCACTATCCAATTGGATTAATACCCCGTTATTAATAATCTTACAAATTTGTTGGATTAATTATCTATTGGATTAATAATTCTAAACTAAAATATTAAAACAAACATGGGATAATTAGGCCCACGGATTAATAATCCTAATCTCATGCTCTAATCCACCCAATCAAATATGCCCAATAAGTATTCATTAAATATTCATTAGCATTTTCCTTGCAAGAAAGTGCGAATGACTGTTGCGAACAGGTGGATACCGTGTGGACCCAAAGAAAAAGTTCAACCACGAAGAAGTTGATTCTGATCGGTACTAAAAGTTGTACAAGTTCGTGCTTCTATCAACGAAAGTTAGAAAGCTCTCAGACGCACCGGAGGCTAAAGAAATATGGCTCATTTGTTGTCTCTTTTGCGACCAAATGGATTGGTGAATTGCGATTCAAGAAGCAAAACTCTTATCTGAGTCTTAACCAAGTTGACGATTTGTTGGTTGAGTTAAGACAGATGCAGTGCTTTTTAAAAGACGGAGACGCAAAACAAGTTGAACATCAGATCATCCGTCATTTGGTTGGGGAAATCAGAGAAGTTGGTTATGATGATGCAGAGAATCTGATGGCAAACTTTTTCTTTAAAGTTGGGCCAAGGAGAAGAAGAGGCATCTGAAACATTCTCGTGAGATCTATTTGCATCTCCAATGAATTCATAGCTCGACGCAAGATTGGGTCGGAAATTAATACAATTAAAAGTAAGATCACTAGGCTTACTGCAGGATTATCAAGTTACGGCCTAATTGCTATGCCACATGAAAGAGAATGTTCAAGTTCTGCACTCCAAAGGCCATCTCAATTGCGACGAACTTACTCCCACGTTCATGAAGAGGATTTCATTGGTTTTGAGCAAGATATCAAGATATTAGTGGCACAATTGGTGAGTGAAGAAGCCAAACACCATAGAGTCGTTTCCATTTGCGACATGGGTGGTTTGGGAAAGACTACCCTTGCTAGGAAAGTGTACCATCACCAAGACGTTAGGTGCCATTTTGATGCCTTCAGTTGGGTTTCAATATCTCAACAATGGCAACTAAAAGATCTTTTGCAAAGGATTCTAACTAAACTCATTCCAGAGAAGAAGGATGTTGTGAGAATGATAGAAGATGATCTAGTCAAGCTACTATTTTGTTAGGGAAAATCGATGAATCCCCACAAGTAAATCAATCAATGGGAATATAAACTAATGCGGAAAAATTAAATCAAAGGCAACACAAGAATTTTTACGTGGTTCCCTTAATGTGAGGTACGTCCACGGGATCGAAATCCAATTTCACTATCAACCAAATAAGTTCCAAACGATTACAAACGAGACACGAATGGTCTCACAAAAACACCCTTAGGTGAATTCCAAATAATCACAAATAAACAAGAGGAAAGACCTCACCAAATAGATGAACCAGAATCTTCAGAACCAGAGTTGAAGAAGACCCAAAATAACGAACCAAATCAACACCAAAACCAAATTAGCCGCTTCAAAGTAAAGTAACAAACCAAGGCACCAATCTTGTTTTACCAAGTCAAAACCCAAAAAGCAACAATTATAGTTGTTGTTCCAGACAACAAATTCCACCAAATTGATTTTTCAATCAATACAATTGTTTTGGCAGCCGCACTCTGTGTTGCACCCAAAAACCCAAGCCGTTTCACTCTTGGGAAAAACAATACCACATAATATGTATTATAAATTTAGGGTTTTGTAATCAAACCCTAATTGTATCCTAATTGGATTGGGCCTCCACAAATATAATATATAAAAATATTATACCTAAACAAGCCAAATTAAAACTCTTTTTTCAAAACCAATTGGGTCCCACACTCCAATAAGGAGGTATACCCAACAATTCTCCCCTTACCGACTTAGGTGGAGACATCAACCATACCCGCCAAAATTCGACACTTTAAATGTTTCTCCCTCAACAAAGTCTTAGTCAGCATATCTGAAATATTATCATCTGTGTGAACCTTTTCGAGTTGCAACAATTTCGAATCTAACACATCACGAATCCAATGGTATCTCACATCAATGTGTTTCGATCTCGAATGAAAGGTAGAATTTTTACTCAAGTGAATAGCACTTTGACTATCACAATAAAGCACATACTTTTCTTGCTTCAAACCCAACTCTTGGAAAAAATTCTTCAACCATAACTCTTCTTTGAAAGCTTTTGTAATGGCAATAAATTCAGCTTCGGTAGTTGAGAGAGCAACACATTTTTGTAATTTAGATTGCCATGCCACAGCTCCCCCTGCAAAAGTCATCAAATACCCCGAAGTAGATTTCCTAGAATCAACATCACCAGCCATGTCAGAATCTGTGAACCCATCAAGCATCGGTTTACCATCCCCAAAACACAAACACACCTTCGAAGTCCCTCGAAGATATCTTAGAATCCATTTTACCGCTGTCCAATGTTCTTTACCCGGATTAGAGAGAAAACGACTCACCACACCAACGGCGTGAGCAATATCCAGCCTTGTATAAACTATGGCGTACATCAAAGAACCAAGCTCTTTGAAGCATAAGGAACTTTCAACATCTCTTCTTTGTCTTTCTCACTTGTAGGACATTGATTCGAACCGAGTTTGAAGTGACACGCAAGTGGACAACCAACCGCTTTGCTTTATCCATGTTGAATCTCTCAAGAACTTTCTCAATGTAGCTCTCTTGAGACAACCAAATCAGTCCTCTTTGCGATCACGAACAATTTTCATACCAAGTATTTGCTTTGCGGTCCTAAATCTTTCATAGCAAAAGATTTACTCAACTCCAATTTCAACCTGTTAATCATGGTAGAATCTTGGCCCACAATTAACATGTCATCAACATACAGCAAAAGAATAATAAATTTGCCATCCGCTCAATTTTTCACAAACACACAATGGTCGAAGTGGTTTTAGAAAAGCCATTATTCATCATGAAAGAGTCAAATTTTTTGTACCATTGTCTGGAGCTTGCTTGAGGCCATACAAACTTTTCTTCAATTTGCAAACAAATTTCTCTTTCCCTTTCTCCACAAAACCTTCCGGTTGTTCCATGTAAATTTTTTCTTCAAGATCACCGTGAAGAAATGCGGTCTTTACATGAAGTTGCTCAACTTCAAGGTTCATACTTGCAGCCATGCCAAGTACAACCCGAATAGAAGACATCTTCACAACCGGCGAGAAAATCTCATCAAAGTCAATACCTTTCTTTTGCCCAAAGCCTTTCACAAAAAGACGCGCTTTGTACCTCAGATTCTTCCTATCATTCTTCAATTTGAAGACCCACTTGTTTTTCAGAATTTTCCTCCCTTTAGGCAACTTCACTAAGTCATAGGTGTGATTTTCAAGTAAGGAGTTCATCTCCTCTTCCATGGCCTTTTTCCAATCACCTTTCTTTACATGCTTAATTGCTTCTTGGTAGCTCTCCGGCTCCCCTTGATCAGAAATCAACACAAATTCATTGGGAGGATACTTTCTTGAAGGTTGTCGGTCCCTTGTAGATTTCCTCAACTCAAGTTGTGGTGGCGGTTCTTGAGTTAGATGCTCTTCCTCGATTTCTAGCTCAACTTCATTAGGATTAGCATCATCTTCTATATCTTCAATAGATGGCTGCATATCTCCCCCATTTTCATCATCAACTGGAGATGAAGGAGATGGATCCATGTCAATGAGATCACTAATTTTTGGCTCCGGTTGATCACCTTTACCAAAGTCTTCAATTGTTTGGTCTTCAAGAAACACAACATCACGGCTTCGAATAACTTTCTTGTCGACCGGATCCCATAATCTATACCCGAATTTATCACGCCTATAGCCAAGAAAAATACATTGTCTTGACTTACTATCAAGCTTGGACCTCTCATCCTTTGGAATGTGAACAAAAGCTCGGCAACCAAACACTCTCAAGTGCTCATAAGACACATCTTTGCCAGTCCAAACTCTTTCAGGAACATCACCATTCAAAGGATAGCAAGAAGATAAATTGATCAAGTCAACCGCTGTACTCATTGCCTCACCCCAAAAGGATCTTGGCAATTTAGCTTGTGAAAGCGAACACCTTGTTCTTTCCACAATGGTGCGGTTCATCCTCTCGGCAACGCCATTTTGTTGAGGAGTCTTCTTAACTGTCTTTTGATGCCGAATACCTTGGCTGCGACAATACTCATCAAATGGCCCAATGTATTCACCACCATTGTCTGTTTGGATGCACTTCAATTTCTGCCCTGTTTCTCTTTCAACTATGGCCTGAAAATGCTTAAATACTTCTAGAACTTGATCTTTAGATTTTAGTAGATAAGCCCAAACTTTCCTTGAATAATCATCAATGAAAGTAACAAAATAAAGTGCACCACTATGTGTTCTAACTTTTAAAGGACCACAAACATCCGAATGAATTAACTCCAACACATTTTCTTTTCTAGAAGCAACATTTTTATGAAAAGAAACTCTATGTTATTTACCCGCCAAACAATGAACACAAGTTTTAAGATGTGTACCTTTCAAACCGGGTAGAAGCTCTTTCTTGAACAATACTTGCAGCCCCTTTTCACTCATGTGGCCAAGCTGCTTGTGCCACAATTCGGTAGAAGTATCATCTTCAAGTGCATTGACAACACCTTTACAAATTTTTCCTTGTATTGAATAAAGTGTATGAGTCTTCTTGCACTTAGCCACCACCAAAGAACCCTTTGTGAGCTTCCATATTCCATCACCAAATTTGTTGTTGAAGCCTTCATCATCTAGCTTCCCAGTAGAGATTAAATTAAGGCGAATGTCGGGAACATGCCTCACATCTTTAAGCAACAATTTGCAGCCCAAATTTGTTTCCAAGCAAACATCACCCATACCAATAATCTTGGACAAACCTTCATTACCCATTCGAACAGAACCATAATCTCCTGCAGTGTTGGTAGTGAAGAAATCAACTCGAGAAGTCACATGAAAAGAAGCACCAGAATCAATCACCCAATGACTCTCTTGGGCCACCAAATTGGTACAATCTTCTTCACAAAAGACCAAGATAACATCGGTAATGCTTCTTTGTTGTGTCTTCTTGCTTCTTATCCACACTTTTGTCACACATTTTCTCTTTATTCTTGAGCTTTCGGCATTCTCGCTTCATGTGCCCTTTCTCATGGCAATAATAACACTCAACGTCTTTCTTTGAAAAAGAACTATCTCTTGACTTGTCACGGCTTTGATCACGACCATGAGGAGTCTTACTCCTCCCCCTTGTTTTACTTCGGCCTCTCACAACAAATGCTTCCGAATGAGAGGTACCGGCTGATTTTCTTTTAGTTTCTTCATTCAACAAGCTACTAGTGACTTGACCCATAGTGACAACTCCATCGGGCACCGAATTACTAACTGTCACAACCAAAGTCTCCCAACTTTTGGGTAAGGAACTAAGTAGCATCAAAGCCTGCAACTCATCATCAAAAATAATTTTCATAGAAGCAAGTTGGTTAACGATACTCTTTATTTCATTCAGATGTTCTGGAATAGGGCTGCCCTTTTTATATTTTAAATTAACCAACTTACGAAACAGAAAGGCTTTATTTGTGGCTGATTTTCTATCATAAAGACTCTCTAATTTTTTCCATAAATCATGTGCTGAAGTTTCAGTAGCAACATGATGAAATACACTGTCATCAATCCATTGACGGATAACACCAACGGCTTTCTGATTAAGCCTCTTCCACTCATCATCTTTCATATCAGCAGGTTTGCCACTATCACCCTCAATGGGTCCATACAAGTCTTTACAAAATAATAGGTCCTCCATTTTAGTTTTCCAAGTTACCTAATTGCTTCCATTGAAGCTAGACATACGACCCACATTCCCCTCCATTGATTTACACAAATAAATAAATCCCAATAAAGATACCAGTTGTTAGGGAAAATCAATGAATCCCCACAAGTAAATCAATCAATGGGAATATAAACTAATGCGAAAAAATTAAATCAAAGGCAATACAAAAATTTTTACGTGGTTCCCTCAATGTGAGGTACGTCCACGGGATCGAAATCCAATTCCACTATCAACCAAATAAGTTCCAAACGATTACAAACGAGACACGAATGGTCTCACAAAACCACCCTTAGGTGAATTCTAAATAATCACAAATAAACAAGAGGAAAGACCTCACCAAATAGATGAACCAGAATCTTCAGAACCAGAATTGAAGAAGACCCAAAATAACGAACCAAATCAACACCAAAACCAAATTAGCCGCTTCAAAGTAAAGTAACAAACCAAGGCACCAATCTTGTTTTACCAAGTCAAAACCCAAAAAGCAACAATCATAGTTGTTGTTCCAGACAACAAATTCCACCAAATTGATTTTTCAATCAATACAATTGTTTTGGCAGCCGCACTCTGTGTTGCACCCAAAAACCCAAGCTGTTTCACACTTGGGAAAAACAATACCACATAATATGTATTATAAATTTAGGGTTTTGTAATCCAACCCTAATTGTATCCCAATTGGATTGGACCTCCACAAATATAATATATAAAAATATTATACCTAAATCAAGCCAAATTAAAACTCTTTTTCCAAAATCAATTGGGTCCCACACTCTAATAAGGAGGTTATACCCAACATATTTGAAGTTCAACAGCGGAAAAAATATTTGGTTGTTCTTGATGACATTTGGTCATCAGATGCTTGGGTTAGTTTATCACCAGCATTTCCCAAAGTAAATACGGGCAGCAAAATAAGAATCAAGATCCTCTCCTTGATTTCTCCTTCACTCCTTACTTGCAAGGCTATTGGGCCTATTTTTGGGCCTAATTTCAATAATCCGAATCGTTATATTTTAAGATTTATTGAGTATATCATACCTGTAAAAAATCAAATTGATCGGATATCAGAAAGTATGTGTTTGAAAAACTGTTTATTAAATTTAAAAAAAAAATAGGTTTTAGTTTGATGATCCGAACATGTAATTTCTGATATCCGATCAACTTGATTTTTTACAGATATGATATACTCAATAAATCTTAAAATATGAACGGTTCAGATTATCGAAATTGAGCCAAAAAATAAGCCCAATAACTCTGTAAGTAGAGAGTGAAGGAGAGAACTCAAGGAGAATTTTAATTAGCAAAGTAATCCTTACTAGTCGTAAAAAAGGGTGATAACATTTGTGGATCCAAATGGTTTTGTCCTTCAACACAAGTATTTAAACAAGCAAGAAAGCTGGAAGTTGTTTGAGAAAAAAGCTTTTCCCAAAATAGATACTACAGGTTAGTTTGTTGTGAAATTTTAAATTTTGTCACTACATAATGTTTTGAGAAGATGATAAAAAGTTAATTTTTTAGCTCTTTTTTTTTTTTTCCGCAACTTTTTGACTTTTTTAGTGTAAAAAAAGTAGAGAAATAATGTAAGCTAAAAAAAAGTTCAAAAACTGAATTTGTACTAAGTTCTCAAAACCCCCCTACTTCGATATCCACAATTACACTACTACTCTAATATGATATCATGTTTTTCTTTTGTAGTTCAAGAGCACTTTCCTTTTTATAAGATCTAAATGTTTCTATTTTTAATTTTCATTTCTAAATAATCCTATGTTCATACACTTTTTCAAATTATACATCACCACAAATCTTGAAATAAAAGCAGTGACACATGGGGCTGTTAGGGAAGGGGGATTTTGGCCCAATTTAGGCTAAAATTCACAAAAAGATAAAATAGGTTAAAATAGTTAATAAGATAAAATGTCACATCAAATTCATTGTCATTTCACGTTTTCTCTCATAAACATTACATCTAACTATAAAAAAATTTAATCATCTTTCTAAACACAAAAATTTTAGCCTACTAAAATAGTCAAAAAGTAAAATAGCCTACTAAAATAGCAATTTCCCAAACACTCACATAGTTTTTCTAGAAATTTTGAGTTGGAACCACGAAATAAAAAGGAAAAAAAATGTGAGGAAAATTATATGAAGGTGGTTTTACAACAAAAATGCTTATTTCTTTACTTTTCTTGAGCTTATAATTTCTACTGTTTTCCTCTGAATTAAGTTTTTTTCTTTGTCTGTGAAGTTTAATTTGTTAAAGAGAGGTGTAATTACTCTCAAGATTTCTACAATCAAGACTTCTTCGGAAAACGGATCAAACACATGGAAGTATGACGATTATTGGGTCGGTGGTAAGACCATGGTCATAAATCTAATCATTCGTTTGGGTTGATTTAACAACTTAGACTAGTTAATTCATATTTTTGCAAATTCCTTTTAGAGTTCATGTAAGAGAAATTACCGTACTTGTGTTTGTCCAACCAAGACGAGGCTTCTGTGAATTGATAAATTTGCACTTTGTTCTGTTGCAGAATTCAAAGTTGACACAATGATGGAGAAGTAAGGAATGGAAATGGTTGAACAATGCGGGGGCTTACCACTAGCCATTGTGGTGCTTGGAGGACTTCTAGGAACAAACCTGACCCTGAGCCATTGGCAGAAAGTTCAACAAAATTTTAATTCTTATCCAAAAAGAGGAGAATACATCGGAGGAGAACAATATGGAAGAGTATTGGATGTGTTAGCTTTGAGTTACCAAGACTTACCATATCAGCTCAAGGTTTCCTTTATTTGGGCAATTATCCTGAGGATTTTGATATCGATGCAAAGAGACTATATCAATTGTGGATGGCTGAAGGCTTCATATCCCAAGAAGAAAGAGGAGAAGACGAAACCATGATGGACGTGGCAGAACGTTACTTGGGTGAACTAGCACAAAGGTGCATGGTTCAAGTGGAATTGCAGCCAGAGGAAAATACAATAATTAGAGAAAGCAGAGGGTTTCGATGTTTTCGACTTCATGATCTCATGAGACATTTATGTTTTTCAAAGGCAAAAGAGGAAAATTTTCATCAGGTCATTGAATATGGGCGTATTAATCAGCAAGAGCATCCCTGTTCTTCATCCATGGTAACATAAATTGGTGGTAACACTTGCAGTAAAATACACAGACTTGTCGTCAATCTAGATAAGAAGAATAGTAAATTTCATCTCTTTGAACAAGAAAAAAGAGCTCGGCATATTTGGACAATTTTATTCTTCATAGGTGATCATTGTGATTATCTGTTTGGAGAACAATTGACCCGTTTATCCAAAGAATCCAAATTTCTTGGAGTTATAAATTTTGATAGAAATTCGTTCGACTTACAAAAGGAACAAAAGAGTTACCAAAAGAAGTAGGAAACCTAATCCTTTTGAGGTACTTGGGTCTAAATAGGACTGCATTCACAAAGTTGCCATCATCAATAGGCAACCTTAGACACTTGCAAACCCTTGATTTACGAACATCCCACCATCGTAAGATCAGTGTTCCAAATGTGTTATGGAAGATGGAAGGATTGGTACATCTTTATCTTCCTTTTCTGGGTTTCTTTCGTAGAAAAGGCAAACTACGAGTACATGGTTTGAGGAATCTGGAGACGCTACAAAACTTGGATGCAGACAAGGTTAATGTTAGAGAACTCTTCAAATTACCCAATCTCCGGAGATCGGAGAATGTATGCATACGGGGAAAGCTTGAGGACCTAACAATGGTCAATAACTACATCCTTAACAGCAACCATCGACTACAGCACACATTCGTTTCTCTTCGAAATTGTGATTTGTGTTCAGAAGATGCATTAAGCCTCCTGAGACAACTGCTTGGGTGTGTTTGCCTTGTTCGATTGAGTATATCTGGGATTATAGGTAAGTTACCACAATATGAACACCAGTTATTACGCCCAAGCCTCATCTCTTTATCCCTGTATAACTCTGAACTTAAGGAAGACCCAATGGCAACATTGGAGAAGCTGCCTAACTTAAGGATTCTATACTTACATGGAAATGTCTGTCGGAAAGGAAATGGTTTGCTCTGCTCATGGTTTTCCTCATCTCAACAGTGTAACACTGTATTCTTTAGAAATTGAGAAATGGAGGGTGGATGACGGAGCCATGCCTAAACTTTCTTATCTACAGATTGCATCTGCAAGAAATTGAAGATGCTTCCGAATGGATTGAGATTCATCTCTACCCTCCAGGAATTGCAGATTAGCCTTATGCCTAAAGCATTCAATGACAGGCTTCAAGTGGTCGATGAGAGGATTTTCACAAAATTAGCCACATCCCTTCCATTCGTTTTAAAGGTAAAACAATTCCTTTTTCTAGATGAATCCAAAAGGGAACAGTAAGAATTCTAATATACCAACCACGGTTTTTGTATTTAGTCTTTGATATTAAAATAAACTGACAAAAATAAGAAAACAGCAGAATTTTTGAAAATAATCAATAAGTTCTATTTTACTTTAAAGATTATAAGTCCTATCAAATTTTAATATAAACAACAATGTCTTATTTGTAATAAAAGGTTTTCAAAAGATTCATTACCCCATAATGGTGTCTTATTCCAATTTTACCCTTATTATTTAATATGAACAATAATTTTATAAATAATTTTTTCTTAATTAAAATTTAAAATTTTAATTGTAAAAATTATTAATCTTATACTTATAATTTTGTTTATGAAAAATCATTTAATTTGAACAATTAAAAATTATTTAATTATAAAATTTCTAATAAATTAAAATTATTTATGAAATTTTTTGATCATATTTTAATGAAAAATATAAATGGGAGATTTATTGGAAAATCATTTTTCAAGTGTTTGTATTTCAATTAATCCATAGGTATTCTTGTATTCCAATAAGTCCTATTATTTGAACATTTGATCTACCAAATCATAATTTTTATATTTAAGGTATTTTATGGATATTTGTACATTTACAAATATTTTTTGAACGGTTAATAATTTAGTGATGTGAACATTCATATTTTACAATTTGAATATTCACATTGAAGTGTAAATGTTCACATTGATAGTGTGAACATTTATATTGACAAAATGAATATTCACATTGACATGCTAACGTTCACATTGATGGTGTGAATATTCACATCACGGAACATTCACATAGTAAATGTGAATATTATAAGGGGTATTTTGATAACTAAGTCACCCATAAGACTTACTGGAATATAAGAAAATAATGTGAACTAAATAGAATATAAGTAGGTGAAAAATGATTTATGAAAAAGTACCCCAATATAGGGAAAATTATTTAGAAGTCCTATTAGGGAGACTTATGCTACATATGGTCCTACTAAAAAACTTATGTTCCCATAAGTCCTGTGGAAAGTTTGTTGACACATTTACCCTCAATATTAGTTATTAATATCATAAATAAGTAATAAAACCATATATAGGAAATTGATATAAACGTAACGTAACGTGACACCTACATAAACGTAACGTGACACCTACATAAACGTAACGTGACACCTATATAAACGTAACGTGACATATCTACATAAACGTAACGTAACGTGACACCTATATAAACGTAATGTGACACCAATATGAACGTAACGTAACACCTACATAAACGTAACGTGACATATCTACATAAACGTAACGTAACGTGACACCTATATAAACGTAACGTGACACCAATATGAATGTAACGTGACACCTACATAAACGTAACGTAACGTGACACCTATATAAACGTAATGTGACATTTACATAAACGTAACGTAATGTGTCACGTTACGTTTATAAACTTAATAAGTTTTTTATTTTTTAATCCGTATGTTTTGAAATAGATATATAATCTTAATATATTTTTATTTTGTATTATTAATTGTAAAATTTTAAAAATTATACGTTTTTATTTACGTTTTTATGTGAAAATTAATATTACTGATTTATGTGGAAATTTTACTGATATATTACGTAAAATGTTACGTTTTTATTTTAGTGTAATGTATCTCAGAATTTTATTTTTCACATATGTATATCAACCCATTCTAAGAAGCTGAGGAAGAGAACGATGGTGGACACGGCGAGGAGGCCAAATGTTGAGTACATCTTGCGAGTTAGACTGGTGGATACTTTTTAGTGGTGCCACGTTGATTGGAAGCAACAAGTACATTCTTAAGTATTATTGTCATGAAAGATAGTAAAGTGGAAGGAGGAAGAGAAAGCGAAGAGGAGGATGAAGACCAACGAAGAGAGAGAGAGAGAGAGAGGTGTGAAGATTGGAGGTAAAAAGATTAGGATCTTGTGAAATACATTCTTATGAAAATAGGACTTGAGACTCTATAAGAAATTACACAGGACTTAGCCTAGCATAAGGTTCTGAAAAAAGACTTATAAATAAGTCTCCCTAAAATATACTATTATGAACAATTGAAGTTTTTTTACGTATAACAATTTATAAAAAAAGAAAAGAAAAAAGAAGGGCAGATTTATTTGTTAATATTGAAATTTGATATAACTCAATAATAATTTGTAAAACAAAATAGAACTTTTTGATAATTTTTTCATTGTGATTTCTGATTTTTATTAATACAATATCATAATTTTTACAATTAAAAATATTATTTTACTTAGATTAAAAATATTTTCATATAAAATTAGGGGTAAAATTGAGATAACATCCAGCAATAAATTTTTTAAAATATGCTATAAAAAATAGGATTTAGTTGTACATATTAAGCTTAATAAGACTTACTGGTTATTTTCCCCAGAATTTTTTAGAAACAGAGGAGAGTAATTCTTCCACCCATCTCTCTCCCTCTTTGTCTCATTTTTTTTCTACATATGCTAATAACTTTTCCTCTCTCAAATATTTACACGCAAGCTGTTCTTCTGTTGGGAGTAGACTTTTTTCGTATATATTTGAAAATTTATACCTACATCTCATTTATTTTCAGTTGCTTATTGCTCCCAAGTCTTATACTGGAATTTACATATAATTGTATCTACACCACACGATATTTTTGTAGGTATTTTTCTGTCTAAATTTTTAGTCTCTAGCATTACTCTCAAGACATCTATTTATCTCTCTCTTATTCTAAATATTTATTTCTCACCATGAAATGCTATATAGATGAAGTTATCAACTGCTACAATGAAAGAGGAAAAAAAATTGTGTTGGTGAATTTCTTATTAACATGGGATTTAACTTTTAAATCTACGTCTTATCTTTTTTTTTACATAGCTCCAGAATTAGTTATATAATAAATTAGGAAGAAAAAATTTATTTTTACACAGCAATTATCCTTTGTGATTGTTGCAGACCACCAATGAAAATCATGAAAGCGGGTAATTGCTCTTAAAAAAATTAAGAAAAAATTTCTCTTAAAAATAAAAGAAAATAGATACTGAACTACATTTAGAATTAGAGATGAAACTTGTACATACTGAGGGGTACTAATAAGCACCAAAAAGATAGTACCATCATGTTCTTGTTGATCATTACTAATGTCGTGTTCCTATTCATTACTAATTTCGTGTTTCTATTCATTTGTGCTGTCATGTTTCAATTTGACATATTCATGCTATGTTCAAATCATGAAGATGAAAAAGATTAAGAAGATGAAGGCATTGTTGTTAGGGAGGTTTGTCTCTGTTGAAGCTGAAGAGTTCAAGTAATAATTGTTGAAATTGAAGCTCAGCAAATTGTTCATTAGTTAAATTTTATGTGTAGAACTGGTGTTGATATAGAGGATATGCTAGCTGATTATCATATAATTGCTCTATATTTTCTTAACTCTTGTTTTGTTCATACTAGAGGATCCTGTATAATAGATAGCCCATGATCATGAAATAGTCAGGTTTGCTCTATCTATGAATGTAATTTCTATGGTTGATATGGCATGTATCCATACCGATCGAATGCTGGTTTGACCTTCATCTAGTTTTTCAATAAAATTTTCTTTAGATGAAAAAAAAAAGAAAAAAAAAAGAAAAGAGAATGAGATCAGAGGATGCATTCTTTCTCGCAGCCGTTTATTATGATTTTAATCCTTTTTAAAACTTATGAGGCCGTTATGAAAAGTTTGACAAAACTGTATGCAAATTACATAGCTAAAGCTAATCAAAATTGGAATCCGAACATTTTGCTTATTAATCTGGAAATATATGTAGATTAAAAAAAAAAGGAAAAAAAAAGAGCTTTTCTTCTAATCTAAGATTATCAAATGGACCCTTGAAGGTGCAATTCAATTTGAAGAAGATAAAATGAGAGAAGCAAGAACCAGCATAGTATAAACAAAATTCTTTATTCAAACTATTTAAGTAGCCAATCACACTGTTTGCTGTAAATTGCCAACCATCCAAAGTTTTGTGATAATACATAATACGTCTACTGCATAACTTTCACGAAACTAATCATCAGTAGTAAATAATTTACTAACTAATTACCTCTTTAAAGCATGTTCAACATTTATTCTAATCTATAGATGAAGTTATCAACTGCTACATTGAAAGAAAATTATGTTGGTGAATTTCTGATTGTGATAATTCCTAAAGTTATTACAGCCCTACTTTACTTAACATGGGGTTTAACTTCTATCACCATCTTATCTTTTCCATTTACTTGGCATTAGTTAGGTAATAAATTAGGATGAAAATTTTGCTTATTACACGACAATTCCCACTGTGAATTGCTACATACCCGTAAAAATCATGACAGTAGGTAATTTCTTTTTTTAAAAAATAAAAAATTAAGGACTTAAAAATAAATGCTAAAATATATTGAACTAGAATTGGAATTTTAGAGAAACCTTGCCCATTTCAACTAGCATTAAATAAGTACTTTGATGTTTTTATTCATCACTAGCAATGTAATGCTCCTACTTGTTAGTATTGTCATGTTTTAATTTTATAAGCTTATGTATGCTTTTGCTCAAATCAATTCTAGGTTAATGGAATTGAAGGCAATGCTGTTTGGGAGGTTCTTGTCACTGCAGGTATATTTTCTCAACTCTTGTTGTGTTTATACTAGAAGATCTTGCAGCAGGCGGCTCTTGGTTTTAACTTCATCTAGTTTTTCACTAAAATTTTCTTTCGGTGACAAAAAAATGAATGATATTAGGGATTCATCATTTCGCATTGCTTACATTGCTTTAATCAGCTTCATACAAAGCTTTTAACCCGTTTTTGAAAATTATGAAACCATTATGAAACGTTCGAGACAAGTTTACATGATTGATTAGTGAGTTAGCAAAAAATTCAAATTTGGGCATTACGCTTGTTAATTTGCACATGTACTTATGTTAAATAAAAAATAAGAGAAAAGATGGAACAAGGAAAAGAAGCTAAATTTCTAATCTAGGAATTATTGAATGAAACCTTGAAAATGCTACTCTATTTGAAGAAACTACAATAAGAAAAGGAAGAAAGCAGCCTCGGTTGTATAAAAATTATTTGTAAGACACCCATACCCAATTTAAACACTGAGATCTTTTAATTTTATATGATGGGTGAAGAAAAGAAGCTCACTCTTGTTAGAATTGGAGAGGAAACTTGCCCATATTGAGTGGTATTGAATAAGTACTGACACACTACTAGTCTTGTCATGTTTTTATTCATTAGTAGTACTTTCATATTCCTATTCATTAGTAATGTCATGTTTCAATTTCGAGCCTCGAAATGCTCTGAGGCGAAGAGGCTCGAGGAGAGAGGAGAAAGGGAGAGAGAAGGAGGAGGGAGAAGGAGGAGAGAGAGAGGAAGAAGGGAGGGAAGGGAGGAGGGAGATCGTCAGGCAAATGAGAGACGTCATGAGAGGAGGAGGAGGAGGAGGAGGCGCCTCGATCATCGTCACCTCACGCCTCCTCGCCAGCTCCATCGGACTCGCCATCCTCCTCTCCCGCCCTCCGCCTCCGCCTCCGCCGCCCCCTCTCCCCCCCCCCCCCTCCCCTCCCTCCCTCCTCCTCCTCCCTCCCTCCCCCTCTACCATCTTCTTCATTCACCGCAACAAAAAAAAAAAAAAACTCGACACCAAAACGACGTCGTTTTGGTGTCGAGCCGCGATTCGAGCCTCGAATTCAAGCTACCTATCATCATATGTTCATGTTATGTCAAAATCCACTCCAGAAGAAAATTTGAAAAGCGAGATGTGATTTGATAGGTTAAATGAAGTAATAGTTCAAAGGGTTTGTAATAAAGAATTCGTTTCTTCTAGTTGCATATCAGATTTGTTAAATCAGTGCAGCTGTATACTATGATTTTAATCCATTTTATTTTTATTATTTTTTTAACTTAGGAGTTCATGTTCAAAATCCAAATTATAGGGAATTTCATTTACCAATCAGCTAATTTGTTGCAGGATGATGATATGGTCTTAGTGCTTCCTTCTATGCTGCTTCTTCAACCTTGATGGCAGAGGCAAAGTGCTTGTCTGGAAGCTCATAGATGGTTCAAGCATATATCAATGGATATCTGTGTGGTGTTCACTTGTTGACACATATAGTTCTACTTAATTTGGTGAAGTTACTTTGGCAGGAAACTTATATGGACTTTAATTTGTTTGGTTTATTGGAAGACATTGAAACTATATGTAATTTGTTTGCTTGTTTAAGTTTTTATTTTGTTGTTACTAAAGTTACTTGGTAAGCTATCCATGCAGCTCATGTTCTACCTAATAAGTATGCTTTCAATAAGATCAGTTAGTATGTTATGTACTTGTTTAGTTTTATATATTTATGGGCAAAATTATATTTGTGGTCTCTATAATTGGCTTTTGGAACTGGGAACAGGATGAGCTTCAGAACTTGTTTGTGTACCTACAGGGGGTACCCAGTTTAAGAACTCAAGTAGACGATTCTTGCACATGGTTGGCTCATCCATCTGGAGCTTTCTTTGTAGCTTCAGTTTGGAGTTGGGTGGTTTCAAGTAAAGGGTCTAATCTCAAAATTGCTAAGACCATTTGGAATAATAGTGCTCCTCCCAAGGTCCAATTCATGACATGGTTAGCTTGGAGAGGAAGGATGAAATCTGCTATTTTTATGCAAAGGATTGGGGTGTTGAAGCCTGTGTAGACACCCCATTTTTGACCGTCCTCAAGACTTGGACGTCACCGCTCGAACACTCGGTGATGATCCATGATTCGTGTTCGTTTGGAGTTCCCGGAGTCCTTGGCTACGTGCCTTGCCTCAAAACCTCCGAACTTGACCGTTTTGTGTCTGGTTTTGCACCAAACACTTGTGCTTTGCCTTGGAGGGGCAGGGAATGCCTTCTGAGGCATCCCCACACACCACCGGCAGTGGCTAGAGGCCACCGGCTGGTTGGTGTTGCCATCGGCACTATATTGTGCCGGTCGGCACTCTTTTTGGCAAAATGACCATTTTGCCCTGCCGATCACTTTACAGCTATTTTTGGAGATATTTTCAAACAGCTTTGTAGCACTTGTTTCCCCTCCATACACGTGTATGGAGGGATGAGCCTTTGATTTGGTTTAGCTTGTAAGCTTTGTTGCCTATAAGAGAACCCTTCTTCTCTTGGCTCAAGGGTTGGAGAAGAGTTAGACATTTTAGGGGGAAAATACAGAGAAGAAGCTCTGGTTTTAGGTTAGAAATCCTATATCTGTTCTATCTCTCTTTTCCTTGCTCATTTTGTACACTAGGTGTTTTAGTTCATACTATTGCACACAAGCACCTAGTGTTTCACCTTCCTCTTGGAGCTGAAGTTCTAAGAGCCTATTCTTGGTGTTCTTGACTAGTTTGAGGCTTAAGGAGACATCAAGGTCACCATTGTTGAAGAAAAGCTTCAAGGGTAAGAAATTAGTCATTTTTACCCCTTTCTTGCACCTTGTTTTTACCTATCTTCGAACTGTTTTTGTGCTTGGTGTTTAATACAAAAAAGTTCTGTTTTTTAGTCCTCTTGATAATTCATTAAGAGTGTTTTGTGCTTTGGGGAGGTTTGGCCCCTCTTAGGCCTTGAAAAGGCCCCTTTTTGTGCTATTTTGTGAGAGCTCCGGGATTTTGGTGTTGGAGTCTCTTCACCACTGAAATCTTGAGGGATTTTAGTGGTGAAGATGATGCCTTAAAGTCCTAAGAAGGAGAGGGCCACCCCCTCTCCTTGATGTCCTTGAAAGGGCAAGATTTGGCCTCTTAAGGGAGCATAGTTTTGAATGTTTGAAGAGCATGTCTTGGCTGCATTTTATGTTTATTATGCCCTAATATGATATTGCTAAGTGTTGGTTTTAGTACTCTTTGCATGATTTGCATAGTTGCTTTGTAATGCCTCTTTAGTCCCTTAACATGCCTAGGTCGTATGCCTTTATTTCTAGCATGTTTTAGGCCTAGATCCATGAAGCTTGTATGCTTATTTTAACATGTTTTAGGTCTGACCATAGTTATTTGGTTTGATTTTAGCATGTTTAACATAGCTCCTTTGCATTTGGCTTGTTGGCCTTAAGAGAATGAGAGTGTAGCATGTCTTGCTTGCTTTATTTTTGATGGTTTGGAACCATTTAACATGCTATTTTAGTCCCTTTGGTGTGCTTGTATGCTTGCCTTAGTTGCCTCTTTAATGCTTTAAAAGCATGTGTTGAATGCTCCATGTTTTGGTCATGTTGCATGCCTTTGGATTCAAGCCTCTTAGATGCCATCTAAGTAGTCTTTTGGGCTTAGTTTTATGTGTTAAAACTCTGTTTTTAGTTGTTTAAGTATTGCCATGTGTGATTATACTAGGTGTGGTTTAATACCTCATAGACTTGCTTTGAAGACTTGGGCCATTTGTTGCATGTTTAGCTTGCTTTGTTGCATGATTTGGCATCATGTTTTGCATGATTTTTAGAGCTTTATATGCATGCTAGTAGTCCATGTTTAACTCATTTCAAGTGTGCTTGAATGTTGTTTATTATGCTTAAGTGTTGGTGCCTTAACTTGTGCATGTGTGCATGTGTGCATGTGTGTTTGGCCCTCATGATTTAGCATTTCGGCCAATGGTTTTAGGCCTATTTGGAGCTGCCTAATCCATGTTTGAGTCCACCCCCTTGCTTAGTTCATATGCTTCCTTGCTTAGGTTGTGCACCTAGCATGTTTTGCTTGCTTGCATGGCTCATTTTGCATACTAGTTGACATGTCTAGGATTGCATCATATTGGCATGCATGCTAAGCCTCTTGAAGTGAAGTATGATGGAGGTTTGGCACCCTTGTTTGTTTGTTTGCATTGCATGCATTTGAAATCAAAGTTGCATTCTTGGTTCTTTGGGCCATCATGCATGGAAATGCGTGATTAGTGGTCCGAGAATCGAGGCACATCTTCCTTTGAGTCACAAACATGATAAGGAATGTGTTTAGTGCATACATTGCTTAAATTGAGCTACCATGCAAGTTTTGCCCTCTGCTGCTATGAGTTGTAGGTTCTGCAGGAATTCATTGCCGGCCGGCAGTATTTAGTGCCGACCGGCAGTCAATCAATGGCCGGTGGATATATTTTGTGCCGGTGACCTCATTTTGATGCCGGTGATGTCCCCTTTCAGCCGGTGGTGATCCCCAGTATTCAGGGAGGCATCCTTGAGACTTTGGCAGATTTCAGAGGAACAAAGCAGTAATGCAAGCTTAATTAAAGCGGAATCCGAGTGTGCATGGATTGAGCCCTCGCCCCGAGGCGGCTTATTGTTTTTCCTTAGATTAATTAATTTGTTAATTTAATTAATTTGTTAATTTAATTAATTTGTAATATTTAATTAGCTTGCGTAGTTAATTATTTGTATTATTCTTTTGGTCCCTCTGAGCGAGGGCGAATCTGTAATAAGTGTGCGTGAGTGGGTGTATGTCTTCCAACCCCCATTTCTTTCTTCCCTTTTACTTACCTGCTTTGATGGTTAGTATTAGGGCATATTTCAAATTAGCATACCTTATGCTATGCATGCGTGCATCCATGCATTTGTTGATATGCATCGGGCTCGGTACATCATACAAACTGCATTGTATTTCCAATTCCAAATTGAATACGTGCATCGAATAAAGTGCATTTCACATGCCATCTTTAGGGTTAGCCGAGCCTACTCTAAATTGCATCTTCGCCTGTGTTGCATTAGTCATCTTAACATGAGCTAGGTCATGCATATTTTGCTAACTAGTTTATTGTTTTGGCGCAGAGTACAATGTAAGTATTTAGGCTTTAGCATATCGCATGCATGTGAATGTTAACATGACAGTATGCTTACCATGTGGCTAAGTGCTTATGTGAGATAAACTGTTTGAATGCCTGTGGGAGGAGGTTGGATTGCTTGAGTTGGAATAACTCATTGAAATCCGTATTTTAGCCTACTTGCGAGTAGCAAAACCCGAAACGCTTTCAAAACAAACGGATATGCAATGATTTTTTTCCAAATTAGGCAATCTAGTCTATACTTGTTTGTTGTGCGCATAACATAGTAATTCTAGGCTAATAAATGGAATAAGAACACGTAATGTTTTCAAAAACGGATATCACGGTTAGTAGAGGCCGGTCTTGGTGAGGCGAAAAAGTGCTCATTGACCTTCCGTCGTACAAGCAAGCGAGCCAAGACGGTTTGGTGATGGACGACATGTGGCCTTGACGCAGAGTCGTGGTTTCTAAATTTCTCATTTTAAATATTTAGGTGGCGACTCATGTCAGAATCCGCAAAGCATGTTTGGCACTACTTTTCAAAAATCTGTTTTCTCAAACGATTTGCCGGATTTGGACTCTTTGGTTCAAGATTAAGAACCGTGACAATCGAGTCCGAACTGTAGTAGACCCGATATCGAACCAGAACGGGGAGGACTCGCACACCTCTCCCCGGGACGCGTTCGGGGACGTCTACAGCCTGGTGCAAACATTCTTTGTGTATTTTGCAAAACTGAGGTGGAGTCTCAGAATCATGTATTATTGCATTGTAGTTGTATTTGGAAAGTGTGGTCTGGGATTGTTGGTTGGTGGGGTTTGTGTTGGGTCATTCTGGGGTCTGTGCAGTCTTTGCTTAGTTGGTGGGTGTTGGCACATAAATTTCAACTAAATTTATGACATGTATAGAGCCTATGATAGGAAGGTTGTAGGTAATCACTTCCTAAAAAAAGATCAACATGATCTGTTGAAGTACATAAATAAAATGACGTTGTATCTCAACGACGTTATTCAAGATGCTCAAATGACACGTGGAGCCTACAAAAGATGACACCTGTAGAGCCTACAATAAGGACACCACACAGGATGAAACCCTAAAGATCAATTCGGTTAATAAGATATACGATTAATCAGATAGCTCTATTATTCAAAATTCAAATGGCACTATCATTCAATTTGAAATTCAAATTGAAGATGAGCATTCCTATCACCTGATGGCCCTCCATAAATATGAGGACCATCACACAAGACGGGGGATCAAAAAATCAGAAGTGAAAAGATCAAAGAGAGAGAAAAAGAAATTGAGAGCTAAAGAAATCGTCACAAGAAAGAAGAAGAGAAGCCTAGAAAACTCAAGAGCTTATGCTAATGGCAATGAATAGGTAAAGGGTTCCAAACCCAAGAATTGTATTTTGTATTCAAGGGTTTAAAACCCATAACAATTTCAATAAAATATTTATTTTTCTTAAATTGTCTTTTATTGTTTATTTTGTTCTTCATTAATCGGAGGTTTCATTTGTCTAAAATGTGTAATTAACGATCTGAAATACAGATCGGAAATAAGAACCTGCTATTCAAATAATCAACACTGTTTAGTCCAAAAACTAAACAGTGGACATTTGTAACATAAAATTTTGAAATGTGTTGAAATACTTCATGTTTTAAAATTTGTGTCTACAAATTCTGGCACGTCCAGTGGGACTTATTTCTCCTCCCATCTTTTGAAGAACAATATATATATATATATAGTTGAAACTTACTGATGTATTCTTTTGTTATAGGAATGCTAAAGCAACTATTAGGAGACAAACCTACACTCCAGTGGTTCTGAAATCACCAAGGGTGGAGATAGCACCCATCACCCAAGGGGCTCCGGAGTGAATGCTCTTGGCTGTCCCAAAGGTAGAACCAGCGAAATCCTGGAAAGATGCATTTCTTTCCCCTATCACCCAAGGGGCTCCAGAGCGAAAGCTCTTGGCTGTCCCGAAGGTAACTGGTGTGACGAAGAAAGTCACACTTCTCCAGAAAGCTGAAAGTTTGAGAAAGATTACTGAAGATTATGTGAAAGCGTCAAAGCAGTACGCAATTGTGAGGGCCATAGCCAGAACGAAGAGCTTTCTAATTCAGGCAAAGGAGGCTAATCAGTTTGCAACTACGACTTTTGTTGCAGCTTCAACGGGGGCAACAAAAAATGTTGTGGCCCAACTACTTAAAAAGGTAGAAGACTCCATTAAAATGGTGGAGTTTGCCTAGAAGAAAGTCTCTACTGAAAACATGGCCATCATTAGGGCAATTGGGAGGAGGGTAATGATCCAAACTCCTGTTGATGGAAAAAAGGCCCCTGTTGTTGAAAAAACAGTTGCGGCCTACGAACCGATTGTTCTGTTTATAGCACAAAATCGGTCAAACCAAATCTCAGTCAACCCTCACGAGCCAAAGGAACACTCGTTAGCCCGACAGGGTTCGAATAAGGAACATCCGTTGGCCCGACAAAATAAGGAACATCCGTTGGCCCGACAAGGTTCGAATAAGGAACACCTGTTGGCCCAACGGGATTTGAATCAACATCAATTGGTCCGCTCTAAAAATGTAGGGACTGTTTTGAAAATTCATGAGGAGTTTGGAAAAACGAAAACGGTTCCTCCTATGCCCTTAGGGGCTCAACTTGATATGTCATCCAATCCAGTTTCGAAAAGACAAAGGCGAAGAAGAAATAAGGCCTTAAAGAAACTGGAACTAAGAACAGTGGCAACAAATGTTATAGGAGCTATTAAAAGGGCTCTCTCGAAAGATGAACCCCAAAAACAAATTGAAAGTCCTGTCTTTGCTAGAAAATCCAAGGTGGAGGAGGGTAAGCAACCCTTAGGAAATATTTCTACTTTGGTTGAACTATCTATGGAGGGAATAAGAAAAGGGCCTGTAACAAGGTCCATAACCCGTCAGGCTCAAAACAAAACATCGCAGTCAGATGCTTCAAATATGAGTAATGTTGTGGGGGTTGATAATCCTTTATACGAACAAGATGATTCTATCTCGTTTGTTTCAACGAATATTGGAAACAATGAATTGAAAGATATCAACAAAGTCGCAGTTATGATGACTGAGGTTGAGAAAGAAGGTGAAAATTTGCAGGTCCAACAAGACCAAGATTTCAAGGAAAAAGTGGTGGCCCTACAAGAACAACTTGAGAGAAGAGAATGGGAAATGGCTGCTATGTTGGAGCAAATGCAACAATTGCAGGCCCAAATGACAGGACCAGGAAGTGCACCCAAACAAATGACACAACCTGTTGTGGGGACATCCGTAGGCATACAAAGCACACTAGCCCCAGGGGGCAATGGTCCTTGTTACTCCGATCTAACCAGTGGTGGTATGAATCCAATGCTCATGGCCATGATTGATGATATGGTGAGGAGACAAGTAAAGAAAGTCAAAGAAAAAGATGATGAGAACTTTCGAATAATTATAAAACCTTACCCAGCATGGGTAGATGCTGTTTCATTCTCTTTTGATTTTTCCCAACCAGATTTCAAAATGTTTGATGGAACAGGAGATCCAAGACAACATGTGGCTAATTTTATTTCAAGGTGCGGGCCAATAGCCCATAATGAGGCCCTGTGTCTGCAGCTATTTGTTCAGTCACTTGAAAGTTCTGCATTTACTTGGTATGCTAACCTTCCTGAGGGATCAATCCTAAATTGGGATTCCATGGTGAATGAGTTCTTTAAACAGTTCTACAACACACAAAGGCGAGTTGGAGTACCAGAACTGATTGAGACCAAGCAACGTGACAATGAGTTTGTTACAGATTTCATTGCAAGATGGCGAGCTTTGACATTTGCTTGTCCTCAAAAGTTTACGCAATTAGAGTTAATTCGGATGTACCTTAACAACTTCCGATATGAGCTCTCTACGACTCTTATGGCTCAAACTTTTGAAGGATTCAATGATCTATACACTAAAGCTCATGATATGGAGCTGCATCTAGTTAAACGAAGGAGGCCTAGGACTGTTGAAAGGGTTGAGTCCTCGACTGCAGCTATAATTGAAACCAGAAAGAAGGGTCCCATTGTAGTAAGGGCTAAAAAGCCCAAGGAATTTAAAAAGGTGACTATGAAAGAGAGGTTGGAGAAAAAATATTCTTTCATGAATGATCTGGTCGAAGACCTATTTGAACATCTGTTGGAGCAAAAGTTGATTGCTCTCCCTGAGGTGAAAAGATCACATGAGGTAGAAAAGACCAATGATCCAAATTATGGCCCCTACCATCGTTTGATTAGCCATCCGATAAAAGAGTGCTTTGTTCTGAAAGATAAAATTCAAGAACTTTTGGACTCTAAAATTATCGAACTCCCTCCTCAAAAAAAAGCATATGCTAACCCAATCACTATCGACAATGATAATGAAGGTGAATGGGTTGTTTATCAGTCAAAAAGCATGAAGAAAAAACAAATGCCATAGTGAAAGCTAGAAGTGTGGTTGATTCAACAACACAAGGGCCAAAAGTTTCCAAAAAGCAAAAACCAAAAGTTTCTAGGAAATAGAAAAAAGCCAAAGTAAGTAAGAGAAAAGGAAAGAAGAACCCAAAGAAGGAAAAATGAGAGAAATTGGTCCCTGATGAGCAGTTAGAGCAAGGTCCTCTTGTCCCAGTCACATTGGAGGAATTTCTACCTTCAAAATTTCAATCTGTGGAGTTGCAGACATACTTTGATAAAAGAAGGGAGGAAAAGTTTACTTTGGCCCTTTGCCTAACCATCATTGTTTTGAGTCATGACGAGGAAGATAAGGGTGAAGTTGGTTCAAAAGTTAGGGAAGGAGATTGCATTACATCTCCTATCTACATACCTGACTCACCAGAGTATACACCAACTTCTCCAGAATACATACCAGCCTCTCCAGAATATACACCAGCTTCTCCAGAGTATACACCAGAAGCCTTTTCTCCAGAGTATTCGCCAGTACCACCAATGTACTATCAAAGTACTCCAGAATATGTAAGGGGAACAGAACAAGGAGACACTGGGTGTAGGTTCGACTCTGAGCTTGTGAAAAAGGATAAAAAATAACTACACTTCAAGGATGATGAGGTGAATGGCAGGTGTATGTCGGATGATGAAGTATGGAAGCATTCAAGTAAACGAGCAAAGTCATATCAAGTTGAGGATCCTAATGAAGATTGGGAACTTGACTTTTCTCCTGATGGTTCACCATACACATCCCCAGCTAGGACATACGATGGAGAAAGTGTGTCAAGTGACCACTTTGACTTTCCTTGTAAAGTCATCACTGTTCAGTTCCCACGAGGATATGTAGTACCTCGTTTTCCTTTATATAATGGGACAGGTTGTCCAAGGCGCCATTTGGTTCGTTTCCTTGCACAATGTGGAAACACAGTAAAAAGCCACGCGTTACTTCTACGGCAATTCGTTCTTTCTTTGGAAGGATGGGCAGTAGATTGGTACTTCAGGCCGCCACCTAATTCAATCCCAGATTGGGACACCATGGCTGATCGATTCTATAGGACATTTTATAAACCATGGCCAATAGAAATTGAGATGTCAGAACATTTGGATGACGAAGGTACATCTTCTCAAACATATGATTTCATAGAAGGCATAATTGAGGAGAAGATTAAAACCGCCCTTAACCTTCGAGAGATGGGCACTTATCGCCAAGGGATTTGTTCCCTTTATGGGTAGAGCAAACACCATTTCCTGAAGGATACGAACTTCCAAATTTTGTCCTATATGAGGGGTATGGAGATCCTCAAAAACATATTAGGCGTCTTTTGAAGCGATGTGGAAACTTGACTCAAAATCAAGCACTTTGCTTAAAACAATTCCCCCTTTCCTTAGAGGGAATTGCCTTTGACTGGTATTGCTCCCTCGATGGAGTCGTGGTGCCTAGTTTGGAGGCCATGAAGAATGGTTTTGAAGAATCTCAATGCTTTTATAGGCGTGACTCTGGTACTAAGAAATGGGAGAAGAATGCAGCTTCAGGAAGATGGAGAAGTGACTGATGATGATGATCACCCTGCAGCTGGACCAGTTAACATAGTCCAAATAAGTGAGGGAATAAAAGAAGTTGAGGTCAACGGAAAGGCGGTTGCTGAAGTATGCCGGACTTACTTGACCTACCGGAGGAAATTACGAAATCCTCAGGACCCTCAAACGTTAGAAATTCCACAAGTTTTGCTGGAGGAAGAGCAAGTGAAATATGATGTACTAGCTCATCTAAAGAAAATTCCAGCATTGTTGAGCGTATATGATGCACTGAAAATGTCTCCAGAGCGTCGAAAGTCTTTAATATATGCCCTGTCCAAGTCAGAGGATTTCCACAAAGAAATCGAGGGTAAAAATCAAGAGAAGGCAACTACATGCATGGTTATGGTAACCTTTGGTGACAAAGACATGTGTGCTGAAATGACAGACCATAATCAGCCTTTGTTTATCACTGGGCTTATCCATGATGTGAAAATTTCTCGAATTCTAGTTGATGGAGGATCTGCGGTAAACCTCCTGCCTCGGAGGGCCTTAAGCTTATTAGGGGTTCAAATTTCACAACTTCGCCTAAGTCGTTTGGTCATTCAAGGATTTAATCAGAATGAACAACGCCCAATGGGAAAGATTGAACTGCAAACCAAGTTTGGAGATATTGAAGAAAGCACTGAGTTCTTGGTCATTGATGTAGACACCTCCTACAATGCTTTGCTTGGGAGACCATGGATGCATAATCATCATGCAGTGCCATCAACTTATCACCAATGTATCAAGTACCCGTTGCCTTCACCCAAAAAAGAGGGGACAATTGTGGCTAACAATGATCCATTTGGAGAAATAGAGGCCAATTATGCTGATGCTCGCTTCTATACAAAGACTTCACAAAGAAAGGGAAAAGATGTGAAAAAGTCTGAAGATACTCCGAATGTCAAAGACGCTCTAGAGTCTATTCCAGTTTCAACAAAAAGAACTTTTCGATATGTGCCAAAGTCTGAAAGGAAACTGGGGGCAAAAGCTCTAGCCCCAATAAATCCAATTTTGGATCTCAAAGGTGAGTTCACGTTGCCATTAAGCAAGACAGAATGCACCTATATGGAGAAATATAATAAGATTGTGGTCCCTTCTAAAGGAAATGGGTCGAAACCCATCATATTCCACTCACTTGGAGATGTTGAACAGAAAGTGAAAGTTGAACAAGTGCCAGAAGAAAACATCTCGAGTTTTGAGAAGCCTACTTTTAGTGCAGCAATTACATAGATGTGGGTGAAAGTTGGTTTAGATCCTGAAAAAATACCAGAAACAATGACATCCTTTGACTTTGCATTAACACCTTCGTAGAGGCAGGCTATCCAGCAAGGCGGTATTATCACCGCTAGGACAGAAAGGTTAGGCTATCGGGGGGATGAGGAAAAATTTTCAGTAAACATGACTATCACTCAAGATGTGTTAGAAGATGTTGACCAAGATGAAGCTCAACCTGCACCAACAGAATTTGAAGTAGGAGGCCAAACCACCGTGGATGACCTTCATGAAATAAATCTGGGTGATGAAGGAGAAAACAAACCAACCTTCATTAGTGCAAATTTAAAGGAAGAAGAAGCTTGGCAATATATTTCCTTCTTAAGGGAGTATCATGACATATTTGCATGGAACTACAGTGAGATGCCTAGTCTTAATCTAGAGATTGCAGTCCATAAGCTTGCAACTCACCCTGAGAAACGGCCAGTTAAACAGCCTCAGAGATGAACTCGACCAAAGCTTACAGCCCAAATTGAAGCCGAAGTCGACAAGCTTATCAATGCAGGATTCATCAGGGAAGTCCAATATCCAACCTGGCTAGCAAACATAGTGCCGGTCAAGAAAAAGAATGGTCAAATCAGGGTCTGCATTGATTTCCGTGATCTCAATGAGGCTTGTCCTAAAGATGACTTTCCTTTGCCCATCACTGAGCTTCTTGTAGATGCAATTACTGGGTATGAAACCTTGTCTTTTATGGACGGATACTCAGGATACATTCAAATCCGAATGGCACCTGAAGATGAAGAAATGACTGCATTCAGGACTCCGAGAGGAGTCTTTTGCTATAAGGTAATGCCTTTTGGCCTGAAAAATGCTGGGGCCCCGTATCAAAGGGCGATGACTGTAATTTTTAGTGATATACTTCATGACACCATTGAATGCTATGTTGATGATCTTGTTGCCAAGACGAAGGAGAAGGAAAACCATGTGGAAGATTTGAGAAGAATCTTCGAACGTTTGAGGAGATACAAACTCAAGATGAACCCACTAAAATGTGCATTTAGAGTTTCCTTAGAAAAGTTTCTAGGGTTTGTGGTTCGAAACAAAGGGATTGAAATTGACCCTACTAAGATTAAAGCCATTGCTGAAATGCCCCCTCCGCAAAATTTAAGGGAATTGAAGGGGCTACAAGGGAGGTTAGCTTATATCATAAGATTTATTTCGAACTTGGCTGGTCGATGCTTGGCATTCTCAAGATTGATGAAAAAGGGTGTTCTATTTGAATGGGATCAACAGTGTCAAAATGCTTTTAATAGTATTAAGGAGTATCTTTTGAAGCCTCCAGTACTCATGAGCCCAATAAAAGGGAAACCACTCTTGTTGTACATAACATCACTGAATGGTTTGTTAGGGACACTGTTGGCACAACACAATGAGCATGGGAAACAAAAATGCCTTGTATTACTTGAGTCATACTCTGGTTGGGGCAGAAGTCAATTATTCTCCTATCGAAAAGACATGTTTTGCCTTGGTGTTCGCCTTGCAAAAACTAAAGCACTATGTCCTGGAACACGAAGTCAAGTTGATATCAAGAGTAGACCCCTTGAAATATATACTTTCATGGCCCATACTTTCAAGGAAGATTGCAAAGTGGGCTGTAATTCTCCAACAATTTGCAATTGAATATGTTCTCCAAAGAGCTGTAAAGGGGTAAGCTCTAGCAGATTTTTTGGCAGCACATCCTATACCTGATGACTCACCTCTAGTAACTGATTTACCAGATGAAGAAGTTATGCAAGTAGAAATTCAGAAAGGATGGGAGATGTATTTTGATGGAGCTTCAAGGAGTCGAAATGGCAAGAAGCAAGAAAATCCTAAAAACAATAAAGCTGGAATTGGAATTGTGTTTGTGACTCCAAACAATGCTATAATCACCCATTCTTTCGCCTTAAGTGAAGGATGCTCCAATAATGAGGCAGAATATGAAGCTATAATTGCTGGATTAGAATTGGCATTACAAATTCCTATTGAAGAACTCTCAATTTATGGAGATTGAGGCTGGTGGTAAAGCAACTTCGTGGAGAATACATTGTTAAGAAAACAAGTCTCATCTCGTATCATGAAAGGGCTGATCAGTTGCTTTCGCAATTCAGGAAAACACATATTTTCCACGTGAAGAGAAGAACAAATGCTCGAGCTGATTCACTTGCAAGTTTGGCTGCATCACTCACCCTACCAGATAGCAAAACAATTACTATCACGGTAGGTGAAAGAAGGGTGTTACAACCTTTAAAAGAAGTTTCTGACTTGGTTCCAATCTTGGTCGTCACCACGAAAGGAGAAAACGAGGAGGATTGGTGGGAACCATTCATAGCTTACCTCCAACATGGTAGGCTAACTGAAGATAAAGTAAAAAGAATTGAAGTGAGACGCAGGGCTACCAAATTCGTCTCGTGGAAGGATGGATTATACAAAAAGTCTTTGGATGGAATGTACATGCGGGGTATAGCCAAGGAGCGTATTCAAGAGGTAATGGCAGAAATACATGCAGGTGTATGTGGGGCACACCAAAGTGGTCCTAAATTACATATGCAGCTAAAACGGTTGGGATACTATTGGTCGACTATGATTACAGATTGCATAGATTATGCTCAAAGGTGCCAAGTCTGCCAATTCTATGAGAACTTTCTCCACCAACCCCTAGAGCCTTTATATTTAACAACTTGTTCTTGGCCATTTGCAGCATGGGTTATGGATATTGTTGGTCCTTTTGTACCTCTATCTTCAGCAGGATATCGATACATCCTAGCTGCTACTGATTATTTCTCAAAATGGGCAGAGGCCGTGGCTTTAAAGGATATAAAAATCACAGTTGTCTCCCAGTTCATCCGAACCCATATCATTTATAGGTTCGGAATTCCAAAAAGTGTCATCATGGATAATGGACAGCCGTTCAGGAGTGATGCTTTGAACAAGTTAGTTGCCAAGTACAAAATCAGAAACAACCATTCATTAAGATATCATGCACCTGCCAATGGTTTGGCAGAAGCTTTCAACAAGACATTGTCCAAAATTCTCAAGAAGATGGTGGATAAGAACAAAAGAGCTTGGCACGAAAAGTTACAAGAAGCTTTGTGGGCTTATCGAACTTCGCACAGAACTCCTACTCAAGCAATCCCTTATTCGTTGGTCTTTGGAGGAGAAATAGTGTTACCACTTGAGATTCAAATACCATCATTATGAGTGGCAATACAAGAGTCCTTAACAGAAGATGAAAATGCAAGAGTGGGATTGGCTGAGCTCGAGACCCTAGATGAAAGAAGGTTGTATGCTCAACAGAATTTGGAGATCTACCAACAAAGGATGGCAAATGCGTTCAATAAAAGGGTGAGGCTTCGCTCATTTAAAAAGGGAGACTTGGTATTAATGGTTAGAACACCCATAGTAGTCTCACGAAGAACCAAAGGAAAACTTGAGCCCAAATGGGAAGGATCTTATGTGATTGAGAAGGTTTATTCTAATGGGGCCTATTTGTTGATAACGATGGATGGTGACAGAATCATTCCCCCAACCAATGCAAGGTTCTTGAAGAGATATTACCTTTAAGAAAGCCTGCTAGGTTGAAAACCCGAAAGGGCGACCTAGGCAAAAGTTAGGGCAAAAAAAAAAAATCACCAACGGTATTGTATGTGGTTAAACTGCTAAAATATCCCACCGAAATCTAAGGTGGTAAAACATTGGATACTCCTAGCCTACAAGAGTATAAACTGTGTACGGCCAAACAAAAGTCAAATACCACCAACGGTATTGTATGTGGTTAAACTGCTAAAATATCTTACCGAAATCTAAAGTGGTAAAACATTAGATACTCCTGGCCCGCAAGAGTATAAACTGTGTACGGCTAAACAAAAGTCGAATACCACTAACGGTATTGTATGTGGTTAAACTGCTAAAATATCCCACCGAAATCTAAGGTGGTAAAACATTAGATACTCCTGGCCCGCAAGAGTATAAACTGTGTACGGCCAAACAAAAGTCGAATACCACCAACGGTATTGTATGTGGTCAAACTGCTAAAATACCTCACTGAAATCTAAGGTGATAAAACATTGGATACTCCTGGCCCGCAAGAGTATAAACTGTGAACGGCTAAAATAAGACAAATCAATGTATTGTATTGAGAAATTTCATATAACAAATAAATCTATCACTGAGCGAAATTTCATAAATACATTATGCTCGAATGAATAAAAAAAATAAAAGTTCATTCATTCATTAAGAGAAGCCTTAGCCCTTTCAAAGGCACGTTCCACAACACTATGTTGTCCATTCTTCTTTTTGTGTTGGGTCAAAACATTCAGAGCAGTTTGCACGTCTTCTTCTGATTTAGAAACATTCCCGGAAGCTTGTGCAAAATCACACAAAAATGATGCATGTTCCGCTTGGGTGGATGACAATTCCTCTTCAAGTTGTTTGAGTAACTCTTTGGTTTGAATAATCCTTTGATTAAGACCCGCAATGTGCTCATCCGACTTGATAATTGAAGCAGACAACTGTTCATGTTCGCCAGAAACTTTGTCAAAATGAAGCTTCTTCTCGTAATATTGGGCCTCAAATTCTGCAGTAGACAAGTTTGAAGAATCTGCAAGTTGGGTTTTCAAAGCAAAGCACCCAAGGAATATCTTCACCTTCTCGTAAAAGGAGATGAAGTCTATACCCAAACTCTTCAAAATCATGAAAACATTGTTTGCTACAGCAATCATGCCATTAACATCCGTCATTGATTGGAGAGAAATAATAAGACCTTTCTGAATATGGGTGGCTGCTTCATTAGAGGAAGTTCCCAAAAGAAGGCTAGATGGAGCAAAGGGTGCTTCAAGTTTGTCAAATAATTTGTTAACCCCATTTGCTTCAAGTAAGTCTGCAAGAATTTGGGCCTCCTCCGACGTATCAGAAGTAATTTCGTCTGTCTCTTCCAATGTGTCAGAAGTATTTTCTGTAAAAAATAGAAGGAGATACTCAATGAAAACGTAGAAGGTAAAAACAATTTATACATAGATGAATGAAGTATACCTTGGTGTATGGCTTGAGGAGACTTAGGTGGGGGAGAAGACAAGTTGTGATTCCCATAAGCGGACCACGGATTCTGCAATGTGGCATGATCTAAAGAGAAAAGAGTTCCTTGAGTATGTATACATGATAAAATAAAATGAGGTACAAGGAATGAATAAGAATACCCTTAAAGGTGGCCAATGGCATATGCGAGGCGGTGAGAAAGTCCGAGGCGTCCGCGAAGGCTAAGAAAAGGAAAGGTATTCAAAATTTATATAAAAAAGAAGAAGAAGAAGAAGAAGAAGAAGAAGAAGAAGAAGAATTATACCTTTCCTTAATAGCTTGGATGGCTCATTCGAAGAAGGAGAAGAAAAACCTACATTTGCTGGGAGCAATTTACTCATCTTAGTCGGTGTGCCATCTAAAAGAGGGGTGTAGTCATAAAACTCATCTTCACTCTCGCTACTTTCATTGAGAGAACAATCAAAAGATTTGGTAGGAGAAGGAATTTCAACACTCTTAATGCGAATACAACCCAAGGCAGTTAATTCATACCCATCTCCCTCAAAGAGTTCTTGAATCATATTCTCATCTTTATCTTCAAGAAAAGAGTACAAGTATGTGCAAAATTGATCCATTGGGGTTTTGGATGCTACGGTGGGTTGGGAAGTTCCTGTACAATCACTGATAGACATAGTCTCTGGAAAAAACTTTGCGAGACTAGAAAATTGAGGACCAGAATCTACTTGCTCAAAGCTAAATCTCATTTTAAATTGAGAGTTACACATATCCCCAAAAAGATGAAGGAGATCTGAAACCGAGTAACTAGATTGAGAAGGAGCAATAAGTGGTTGATTATTATCCATTCTCTGAGGTGATGATGCTTCCAGAGCAATAGGTGAAGATGATGACCTAGCTCTAGAGTAAGAAGGATTCTTTGTCTTTCGGTCTTTAATTGACATATCCAGTTTTCTCTTGCGTGAAGATTTCGGCTGGGTATGAGTAACATATTGGAGCACGGTAAAGGAAGTTCCCAACCACCAGTTGGCATAAGGCATGGTTACGTAAGAAGTAAATCGGGAGCCTGGTAACTCCAATGAGACTTTTGTACCACAGCGTAGCATATGGCGCCAGTTGTAATAAAATTTAGACCACTCAGAGGGCTGCCGACAAGATACATTAAGCGGTGTAGGGCATGCTTGAGCAAGCCCAAATTGACGACCGTATCGGTTAGGGGAGTAGGGTTCAAAAATGAAATTAAATCCCATTTTAAAAGTTAAAATCCCTTGCCTAAAAGATATAAGATAGCCAAGGTGGAAAGGTGATATCCTTTCAGAGTCGACCAGAATGCCTGAAAGTTCACTTTCATGGGTAAGAGCCCTGAACTGACACTCCGTACGATAAGTTAGGAGAGAGTCCACAAATGGAAATTTATCAGTAAAAAACTGGGCAGCCAATTGGTTTCCAATAAACCCAAGATATGGCATGAAATGAATATCAAGAATCGGACAAATTGACTGAGGATCCCTATGAGAGTAAGTCTTGACAAAATATAGTGAAATCCATCCAAAAAGGTAATGTAAAGGACCCTGAATATTTTCCTTCCCAGGTGAAGATGATGATGCCATTTTACCAAGAGAATGATAGAGGTATGCAAGGACGAGGATGGCCATGCTAAATAAGGTTCCACCTGCCATTTTGGTGGCTACATGAAAGGTCGTCGGACGAATTTCCCTGAAAAAGTGAGGGAAGACAAATCCGCTAAGCCAGCTCGCCAAAAAACCAGAAAGATACACATCATCAGGAATTCTATCTTTTCGTTGAAAACCACTAATCGAAGTTGGGGATTCGTCAATGAATTTGAAAGTCCAGTGGTTAAACTTCTTGGATTGAAAAGAGCTGGCATAAATGTTGAAAAGCCCATGGCACGCCTTGGATGTCTGGGATGAATATAAATTGTCATTGGAGGGGGTGAACTCTTCATAAAACTCGCCACGAATGGGGAGCCCGCTAATGCGATGAAGGTCCCATAAAGAGATCCCAAGTTCGCCGTAAATGGTGTGGAAAGTGTTGGTGTCGGGTGACCACCGCTCTAAGAATCCTTTGAGCAGGGAGACATTCCTAGCATAAGCAAATTGGGATACATAGATTGCAGCATAAATCTCACACTTCTTCAAAATAGGGGCAAATGTGGAAATAACGTCATTCAACCAAAAAAATTCATATGGGGGATTGCAAATAGGTAGAAATGCCGCAGACATTAAAAGAATTATCCCACTTCAGTTTTTCATGCTTCATTCTCTTAAGAAGAGTATTAAATTCAGAGCAGTCAAGGTCTTCAGAAAATGGACGAATGATTAAGACAGGGAATGAACCAATTGATTTGGAGTGCCCTTTCTCGAGAATCTCACAACAGTTTCGAATTCCTGTATAGACCAAGTCTTCGGAAGCCGTATGTAAAGGGATGTAGGGGTCTAACTCGGTGGGTGACAATAAAGCAGTGATAGGTTTGTGCCAAATTATTTTCGAACAAGATTTATCCAGTACATCCCTCTCGTTACGTCGAAGATATTCAAGTGTCTTTTCCATGCTTCCTAAAAATAAAAAATAAATAAAATGGTTAGTGAAGGTAAAATGTCGTAATATAAAGAAATTGACAAAAGCCCCTTGACCAAGGACTCAAGCCATTGGGGTGATAGATACAATCACTGCCAAGGTTTCAAGCCATTGGGGTGACGGACACATTCACTGCCAAGGATTCAAGCCATTAGAGTGATGGACACATTCACTGCCAAGGATTCAAGCCGTTGGGGTGAGGACATAATCACTGCCAAGGAAAGTGTCATCATCGCTTATTATCAAGTTTGGATTTCAAGTCATTTCGCTCACTATGGGTTTATCTGAGTCATTATCACTCTTTGGAGTTTGACCAATCCTTGCTGCACATCTTGAGCTTGACTTGAAATCCCTAACTTGTAAATAAGTTTGATTCTTCCTTTGTAATTTCCCCCGAAGAATTTATCACCAATATATTTACTGTTAAGGGATCAATTGACCATTGGAAATCACCAAGGAAAGTGTCATTATCACTCATTATCAAGTTTGGATTTCAAGTCATTTCGCTCACTATGGGTTTATCTGAGTCATTATCACTCTTTGGAGTTTGACCAGTCCTTGTTGCACATTTTGAGCTTGACTTGAAATCCCTAACTTGTACATAAGTTTGACTCTTCCTTTGTGATTTCCTCTGAAGAAAATAAGATTTATTCGGGTTAAGTCGACACTTATTTTCCTTTATTGCATTTCAGACGTAGTGGATGTAAATATCACTGTGGACTTAATGGATTAAAGAAAGGGGAAGGTAATATAAAAAAGGCTAATAAAATTGAGCTTAAAATGAATCAACCAACATAAAGAACCAACATAATTGATTGAATTCGGTCGGACGTTATACCGAGTTTATTGTGTCAAGGTTTGTCTTATGTTAGTCCATAATGTTTTGATGAATCTTGAAGCGTCTCTACTTTCCTTCTTGAATTTGCTTCATGATAGAAGTGAGGGGTGGTTGTCGTGCATTGCATTTATGAATCTTTGTCCTATTGTATCCAAAACCATCTTGCAAATCAACTTGCAATCATAGGTGGTTTGGGAACTGAGTTCGCTTCTCTCTTGAGTATTTCCCATGATAGAGAAAAGGTAGAAGAGACAAACATGGCTAGGAATACTTTGTCTGCATATTCGCACTGTTTCACCTAAGGCACAAAAAAATAGATTTCTGTAAAGAAAACAATGTATGCTTGGATTTATTTGGGGCTCGATTAAGTCTTGTTTTGGGTCGGCAAGGCTCCAATAAATTGCAAACAATACACTTTTGGTCGAAAGCAATGATAAGGTGAAACAGAACAAATCTCAACAAAGCAGACAAAGTAATTCCTGAGGAGCATCGCGCAAGCATTACATATTATTTGTTGTAATAAATTAGACAGCCCCTTTTCATTATTATTCATTCAGATTTGTAACACTTGGACATTCGGACCCTCCTGCGTGAGGGCGTATTATTTCATTCGGACCCTTCTGCGTGAGGGCGTATTATTTCATTCGGACCCTCCTGCGCGAGGGCAAACAAACTTGTAATAAGTGTGTGTGTGTGTGTGTGTGTATGTCTTCCAATCCCACGTCTTTCTCCCTTTTATTTACCAGCTTATGATGGTTAGTTTAGAGGCATCATGTTTAATTTAGCATACTCATGTTTGCATCCACTTGTATTGCATGCATAAAAGTTCGGCTCATCATATTATTGCAAATGTCAAATTCAAACTCTTTACTTGAATACGTGCGCTATTACATGCCTTGAATTGACTCACATGCCATGTTAGTAGTCGAGCTTAGTAATTGCATATTATATGTGTTGCATTAGTCATAATACATAGTTAGGATCATGCATTTTTTCCTAACTAGTTTCTCTTTTTTTTGGCTCGGAGTACGAGGTGAGTTTTTATGATTTAGCATCTTGCATAAGTGTGATTGCTGTCATATCAAGCATACTACCATGAGGCTAATTGCTTAAGTGATAAACTGTTTGAATGCCTGTGGATGAAGGCTTGTTGCTTAAATTGGAATGATTCAACGAATGTACGTTTTAAGATTCACAAACATAAGTCCACCTAAGAGTGGCAAATTAAGCCCACCTAAGGGTGGCAAATTCAAACTCTTTTCGAGAAACAAATATGAAATTGAATTATTCCAATTTGAGCAAACTAGTCTATACCTTGTATGCTTCACATAATAAATTTTAGGATTTATTAAATAATCAGAATAAGAACATATATTGTACATAAGAATCACATCATAATTAGTAGAGGCCGATTTTTGATCGGGTGAGTGGGGTGCTCATTATTGACCTTCTCCTCTCATACCTAAGTTCCCGAACCAAGATACTTTGGTAACGACGGACTAATGGCCTTTGGCACGAGTCACGGGTTTCCTAAATTTCCCATAAATATTTAGGTGGCGACTCTGAAATCTGGCAAAGCAGTCCATTTTTGGCGTTTGATTCAAACATCGATTTTCTAAAAACAATTGCGGTTGGACTCTTTTTGTGTTTCCCGTTTCACATTGCACTTGTGAAATCGATTCGAGAACCAACACAAGTGGAGTCCGAACGTAGGGTTATTTCATTCTTCCGAAAGGCGTGGCCGAGCTACTGTTCTGGCGACTCTGCCGGGATTTAGAGAACTTGACGTGAAAATTATGATGTGAATTTTTATCTACACTTATATGTTCTTTGCATTTGCATTTGCATCGGTGCGCTTAAGTCCCTGTGTTTGCCATCTGCTATTCCTGGACGGTTTGCTGGAGGCTTACCTACAAAGCTTGCCAAAAGGCTGACCGGTCATGGGCTCTGCCATGTTGGGAACACAACCCTTGGATCTGGACTACCGCTGTACTGTTTGATCCTCATTTCACTTCTCGGTGTTAGGTGTGAGAGCTATATTAGGTAGTCTTGCTGAGGTACCCTTTTTCACCAATCGACCTAGCTGCATATCGTAAAGCCATAGTGACTATTCCAACTTAGGACAGGATGCCACCCATTTGTAGGATGTTGTGAAGCCGCTTGTTTGAATTGTGAACCTAGATCATTTCAAAAGCTAGACAGATAACCCCACCTCT
Source organism: Camellia lanceoleosa (assembly GCA_025200525.1). NCBI lineage: Eukaryota > Viridiplantae > Streptophyta > Magnoliopsida > Ericales > Theaceae > Camellia > Camellia lanceoleosa. The sequence goes on along the minus strand of JANUSC010000045.1, from coordinate 638,589 downwards.
ATAGGGGTGTTTGTTCTCTTTCTGCTATGTGTTCTATGCAATTTATTGGATCTATCTGAGGGTTCTCAAAATCAACGTGGTTCGCATTTGATTTGGGGTTGAGTTCAATGTGTCAAGATGAGCTAGCGAATCGATGATCGGTTAGTCAAACGCGCTAAAATTCTGATTGGGGGTCCCATTGTGTTTTTAGTTTGCAAACATGGCTTCAAAAAAAGAGAAAAAAAAAAAACAAAACAAAAAAAAAAAAAACAAAAAGAAAAAAAAAATCATTTTGTTTGTGTCGTTTTAGTAATTGTTGTTTTTCCAAAAAAAAAAAAAAAAAAAACAAAACAAAACAAAAAAAAAAAAATTTGGGACCGAAGTGCTGTCCGATTTTGATTTGTTTTTTTGCTTTTGCTAGGTAGTTTACCATCATAGCTTCAGAAAGACTCAATATCCCCCAAGTTGTGTGGACTCGTTCTGGTTGGCTTTGCAAAATTTAGGACTTTGTTGGTGGTCAGCCAGTGTTAGTCTCTCTCCCACCGGCCACTCGACGAAGAAAGAACAAACAGGCATCAGTACCAGTACAGAGTGCTCCACAAACACCTAGTCCTACCCGCAATTCACCAATATCTCACTTGCCTATAAGAATGGCACAGAACACAGAAGACCTTGCTGCCATGATGGCACTTGTGAGAACCATGGAGCAAAGGTTGGCTGCACAAGATGAAATCATCGCCAATCTGCAACGCCCATCCGGGGCATCAGCATCTACAGTGCCTCCAATCCCGGTTACTCAGCCTACTCCCGATCCTCCTCCACCAGTGGAAAATCCCCAAGTCTCAGATCCCCAGGAGATATTTCCGCAGGCTCCAACTTATAGACCCTCGGCATAGCCTCATGGGGAATTTCTCCCATTTGACAGTAACGATGATCCAGCTATAATGAAAATTGCCAGGCTGGAGAAAGCGCTAAAAAAATCCCAAGGCTTCAATTCCATTCCAGATATTGAAGATAGGTACGCTGAGGCTTCGGTCAGATTACCGGAAAAATTTAAGATGCCCCACATTGACAGATTTGATGGAAGTGGGGATCCAATTGTACATGTCCGCCTGTTTTCGGATGTTCTAAGGCCTATGGGTCTTTCTCGTGTTCAGAAATTGTCATTGTTCGGGAGAACTTTGTCTGATGTAGCGGCCATTTGGTATGCTAAACTGGAAGACTCTACAAAGCGGAATTGGGAAGAACTATCTGAAGGATTCGTAAACCAATACTTTTATAACACTCAGATAGAGGTAACCATCAGTGAGTTGGAGGCCACTACCCAAAACCCCAAAGAATCTTTCATCGATTTTGTTGCCAGGTGGAGAGCCAAGGCAGCCCGGATGACAAATAGGCCCTCTGAAATGGAACAAGTCAGGCTAGTGGTCCACAATCTCGAACCTGATATGCTACAAAGAATGATAGTGACTCCATTATCAACATTTGCTTCACTACACCAGTTAGGGGTCCAAATTGAAAGTGCATTCAAGAAGGGGCTTATCCATAGAACTAGTGAACCCGCAAAGAGGCCATTCACCGAATCTGAGATGTTGGTACCAGCGCTATTCCACGGTCCGTAGATGTTAGTACCTTGGCTACATCGTCGGGCCAAGATGGCCGATCCCTTGCTGCTACTACAAACTCTGCTGTCGCTACAAACGCACAAATTGCACAAAATGGTCAACTTGTGTTCGAAGAACTTTCCCTTCTCCACATGAATCATCCCATGCTTTCAAGATGTTCTTTGGAAAGGGACATCTCAAGCCTCTCGATCCACGACCTCTTCCTGATCCACACCCACCAAGACATGACCCTACCCAGTACTGTTGCTTTCACCAATAACACGGTCATCCCACCGATTGGTGCTACCGTTTGCGTCACAAGATCCAGGATCTCATTGACAACAAAATCATCGCCCACCCTCCAAACCAAATGTGACCACTAACCCACTTCCACCCATAACCAAGTCCCACCACCTAGAGACATCAACCTGATCCATATATTTCCATCTGCCTATAACCCCAACATATACATCACCCCAACCCCTTTACCCAAGCCTGAGGTGTTCATTCCAGCAGACATGGACTTGTGTATGATGGATGCACCTGAACCCCAATCGTCTCAACCCCCAAAACTTGGACTCCCTAAAAGCCAAATATCAATCCAACCCACACCAAAGGACCCAGTGACAGTTCACCAAGACCAAGTAGGTTCAAATACCTCGCAGGCACCAATAGCCGAACCCACTACTTCTAAGCTGTTGAGCATGATTGAAGACCTTCAAAGCACTGTGGCAAATTTAGCCTTTGGGATCTTAGCTCCATCATCGACCACATCCTGTGCCAGTGCCAGAAATTTCAGGTCCAAAAGCTCCCTAATCTTGGGGCGAGCTACAATTGGAAAAGGCCAACCCGAAGGTATCATAAGGCTAGGTGATGACATGTCAACAAAAAGTGGACCTCGCTCTGATACAGCCACCCAATCCCTTGGCAAAGCTGAAGCAAGGGGTAAAAATGAAACCGGGGCAAGTATTGATCCGTATGCACATCTCCGAGGGGCTATTGAGGCGTTAAAAGTCAAAGGGTTGAACAAACAGCAAATGCTTGTAGTTGTTACAAATATTGTGGATGACACTTTTGTCAATACTTCCAGGAGCGTGTTGAACCAAGGAGTAAGCCATGAAAAGGGATGTTGTACCAAAAACACCCCTTCCAGCTCCAATCTTACACTCGTAAGAGATTATCAAACCCAGTCAACACCTGCTGACCCTTCTGTCAACACTTCCAGAACTGGTAACCGCGCCTTCAATCCCCTTTACATGACCTTGTCTAAAGCTCTCCAAATCCTCATGGGACAAGGCCACCTCAAACCCCTTGATTTTCAACCTCTCCCTAAGCGCCTTCCAGCCAGGCACGATGCGGCCAAGTATTGCGCCTTCCATCAGCAACTCGGCCATGACACTGATCATTGTTTTCGTCTTCGCCATGAAATTCAAAACCTGATTGACAACTAGATCATCACTTCACCAGGTTACGCAAAGTCTATTAGCGGGTCAATGAACTTGGGGATAGGCTGATCTGTGATTGAAGGTGAACCACCTGCTGATGGTGTGCATTTTACTCCCAACATGGTGGATGGCACGCACTAATTTTAGAAAATGGGAAATGGTTTTGGGAGTAAAATGCACACCATGTTGGGAGTAAAATGCACACCATCAGCAGGTGGTTCACCTTCAATCACAGGACCAGCTATCCCCCAAGTTCATTGACCCAGTGCTAATAGACTTTGCAGAACCTGGTGAAGTGATGATCTTGTTGTCAATCAGGTTTTGAATTTCATGGCGAAGACGAAAACAATGATCAGTGTCATGGCCGAGTTGCTGATGGAAGGCGCAATACTTGGCCACATCGTGCCTGGCTGGAAGGCGCTTAGGGAGAGGTTGAAAATCAAGGGGTTTGAGGTGGCCTTGTCCCATGAGGATTTGGAGAGCTTTAGACAAGGTCATGTAAAGGGGATTGAAGGCGCGGTTACCAGTTCTGGAAGTGTTGACAGAAGGGTCAGCAGGTGTTGACTGGGTTTGATAATCTCTTACGAGTGTAAGATTGGAGCTGGAAGGGGTGTTTTTGGTACAACATCCCTTTTCATGGCTTACCCCTTGGTTCAACACGCTCCTGGAAGTATTGACAAAAGTGTCATCCACAATATTTGTAACAACTACAAGCATTTGATGTTTGTTCAACCCTTTGACTTTTAACGCCTCAATAGCCCCTCGGAGATGTGCATACGGATCAATACTTGCCCCGGTTTCATTTTTACCCCTTGCTTCAGCTTTGCCAAGGGATTGGGTGGCTGTATCAGAGCGAGGTCCACTTTTTGTTGACATGTCATCACCTAGCCTTATGATACCTTCGGGTTGGCCCTTTCCAATTGTAGCTCGCCCTAAGATTAGGGAGCTTTTTGACCTAAAATTTCTGGCACTGGCACAGGATGTGGTCGATGATGCAGCCAAGATCCCAAAGGCTAAATCTGCCACAGTGCTCTGAAGGTCTTCAATCATGCTCAACAGCTAAGAAGTAGTGGGTTCGGCTATTGGTGCCTGCGAGGTATTTGAACCTACTTGGTCTTGGTGAACTGGTTGGGCTGGGTTCTTTGGAGTGGGTTGGATTGGAATTTGGCTATTAGGGAGTTCAAGTTTTGGGGGTTGAGACGATTGGGGTTCAGGTGCATCCATCATACACAAGTCCATGTCTGCTGGAATGAACACCTCAGGCTTGGGTAAAGGGGTTGGGGTGATGTATATGTTGGGGTTATAGGCAGATGGAAATATATGGATCAGGTTGATGTCTCTAGGTGGTGGGACTTGGTTATGGGTGGGAAGTGGGTTAGTGGTCACATTTGGTTTGGAGGGTGGGGCGATGATTTTGTTGTCAATGAGATCCTGGATCTTGTGACGCAAGCGGTAGCACCAATCGGTGGGATGACCGTGTTGTTGGTGAAAGCAACAGTACTGGGTAGGGTCATGTCTTGGTGGGAGTGGATCAGGAAGAGGTCGTGGATCGAGAGGCTTGAGATGTCCCCTTTCCAGCAACATCTTGAAAGCATGGGACAGATTCATGTGGAGAAGGGAAAAAGTTCTCTGGAACACAGGTTGACCATTTTGTGCAGCTTGTGCGTTTGTAGCGACAGCAGAGTTTGTAGTAGCAGCAAAGGGATCGGCCATCTTGGCCGACGATGTAGCCAAGGTACTAACATCTACAGACCGTGGAATAGCGCTGGTACCAACATCTGTACTCCGGGTGAATGGCCTCTTTGCGGGTTCACTAGTTCTATGGATAAGCCCCTTCTTGAATGCACTTTCAATTTGGACCCCTAACTGGTGTAGTGAAGCAAATGTTGATAATGGAGTCACTATCATTCTTTGTAGCATATCAGGTTCGAGATTGTGGACCACTAGCCTGACTTGTTCCATTTCAGAGGGCCTATTTGTCATCCGGGCTGCCTTGGCTCTCCACCTAGCAACAAAATCGATGAAAGATTCTTTGGGGTTTTGGGTAGTGGCCTCCAACTCACTGATGGTTACCTCTATCTGAGTGTTATAAGAGTATTGGTTTACGAATCCTTCAGATAGTTCTTCCCAATTCCGCTTTGTAGAGTCTTCCAGTTTAGCATACCAAATGGCCGCTACATCAGAAAAAGTTCTCCCGAACAATGACAATTTCTGAACACGAGAAAGACCCATAGGCCTTAGAACATCCGAAAACCGGCGGACATGTACAATTGGATCCCCACTTCCATCAAATCTGTCAATGTGGGGCATCTTAAATTTTTCGATGTCGAGAAACCTCAATACCCATCTTCAATATCTGGAATGGAATTGAAGCCTTGGGATTTTTTTAGCGCTTTCTCCAGCCTGGCAATTTTTTTAGGCTGAGTAACCGGGATTGGAGGCACTGTAGATGCTGATGCCCCGGATGGGCGTTGCAGATTGGCGATGATTTCATCTTGTGCAGCCAACCTTTGCTCCATGGTTCTCACAAGTGCCATCATGGCAGCAAGGTCTTCTGTGTTCTGTGCCATTCTTATAGGCGAGTGAGATATTGGTGAATTGCGGGTAGGACTAGGTGTTTGTGGAGCTCTCTGTACTGGTACTGATGCCTGTTTGTTCTTTCTTCGTCGAGTGGCCGGTGGGAGAGAGACTAACACTGGCTGACCACCAACAAGGTCCTGAATTTTGCAAAGCCAACCAGAACGAGTCCACACAACTTGGGGGATATTGAGTCTTTCTGAAGCTATGATGGTAAACTACCTAGCAAAAGCAAAAAAACAAATCAAAATCGAACAGCACTTCGATCCCAAATTTTTTTTTTGTTTTTTTTTGTTTTTGTTTTTTTTTTGGAAAAACAACAATTACTAAAACGACACAAACAAAATGATTTTTTTTTTCTTTTTTTTTTTTTGTTTTGTTTTTTTTTCTCTTTTTTTGAAGCCATGTTTGCAAACTAAAAACACAATGGGACCCCCAATCAGAATTTTAGCAGCGTTTCGACTCAACTGATCACTGATTACTGCTAGCTCATACTGACACATTGAACTCAACCCTGGCTGAAATGCGAACCCTTTGTTCAGATTTTGAGAACCCCTGTATAGATCCAATAAATTGCATAGAACACATAGCAGGAAAGAGAACAAACACCCCTATAGAGGGTGGGGTTATCCTGTCCTAGCTTTGGAAATGATCTAGGGTTCACAATTCAAACAAGCGGCTTCACAACATCCTACAAATGGGTGGCATCCTGTCCTAAGTTGGAATAGTCACTATGGCTTTACGATATGCAGCTAGGTCGATTGGTGAAAAAGGGTACCTCAGCAAGACTACCTAATATATCTCTCACACCTAACACCGAGAAGTGAAATGAGGATCAAACAGTACAGCGGTAGTCCAGATCCAAGGGTTGTGTTCCCAACATGGCAGAGCCCATGACCGGTCAGCCTTTTGGCAAGCTTTGTAGGTAAGCCTCCAGCAAACCGTCCAGGAATAGCAGATGGCAAACACAGGGACTTAAGCGCACCGATGCAAATGCAAATGCAAAGAACATATAAGTGTAGATAAAAATTCACATCATAATTTTCACGTCAAGTTCTCTAAATCCCCAGCAGAGTCGCCAGAAACTGTAGCTCGGCTTTTCACGCCCCCTTTCGGAAGAATGAAATAACCCTTACAGTTCGGACTCCACTTGTGTTGGTTCTGAATCTGATTTCACAAGTGCAATGTGAAACAGTGGAAACACAAAAAAGAGTCCAAATCCGGCAATTGTTTTTAGAAAATCGATGTTTGAATCAAACGCCAAAAATGGACTGCTTTGCCAGATTTCAGAGTCGCCACCTAAATATTTATGGGAAATTTAGGAAACCCGTGACTCGTGCCAAAGGCCATTAGTCCGTCGTTACCAAAGTATCTTGGTTCGGGAACTTAGGTATGAGAGGAGAAGGTCAATAATGAGCACCCCACTCACCCGATCAAAAATCGACCTCTACTAATTATGATATGATTCTTATGTACAATATATGTTCTTATTCTGATTATTTAATAAATCCTAAAATTTATTATGTGAAGCATACAAGGTATAGACTAGTTTGCTCAAATTGGAATAATTCAATTTCATATTTGTTTCTCGAAAAGAGTTTGAATTTGCCACCCTTAGGTGGGCTTAATTTGCCACCCTTAGATGGACTTATGTTTGTGAATCTTAAAACGTACATTCGTTGAATCATTCCAATTTAAGCAACAAGCCTTCATCCACAGGCATTCAAACAGTTTATCACTTAAGCAATTAGCCTCATGGTAGTATGCTTGATATGACAAAGAATCACACTTATGCAAGATGCTAAATCATAAAAACTCACCTCGTACTCCGAGCCAAAAAAAAGAGAAACTAGTTAGGAAAAAATGCATGATCCTAACTATGTATTATGACTAATGCAACACATATAATATGCAATTACTAAGCTCGGCTACTAACATGGCATGTGAGTCAATTCAAGGCATGTAATAGCGCACGTATTCAAGTAAAGAGTTTGAATTTGACATTTGCAATAATATGATGAGCCGAACTTTTATGCATGCAATACAAGTGGATGCAAACATGAGTATGCTAAATTAAACATGATGCCTCTAAACTAACCATCATAAGCTGGTAAATAAAAGGGAGAAAGACGTGGGATTGGAAGACATACACACACACACGCACACTTATTACAAGTTTGTTTGCCCTCGCGCAGGAGGGTCCGAATGAAATAATACGCCCTCACGCAGAAGGGTCCGAATGAAATAATATGCCCTCACGCAGGAGGGTCCGAATGTCCAAGTGTTACAAATCTGAATGAATAATAATGAAAAGGGGCTGTCTAATTTATTACAACAAATAATATGTAATGCTTGCGCGATGCTCCTCAGGAATTACTTTGTCTGCTTTGTTGAGATTTGTTCTGTTTCACCTTATCATTGCTTTCGACCAAAAGTGTATTGTTTGCAATTTATTGGAGCCTTGCCGACCCAAAACAAGACTTAATCGAGCCCCAAATAAATCCAAGCATACATTTTTTTCTTTACAGAAATCTATTTTTTTGTGCCTGAGGTGAAACAGTGCGAATATGCAGACAAAGTATTCCTAGCCATGTTTGTCTCTTCTACCTTTTCTCTATCATGGGAAATACTCAAGAGAGAAGCGAACTCAGTTCCCAAACCACCTATGATTGCAAGTTGATTTGCAAGATGGTTTTGGATACAATAGGACAAAGATTCATAAATGCAATGCACGACAACCACCCCTCACTTCTATCATGAAGCAAATTCAAGAAGGAAAGTAGAGACGCTTCAAGATTCATCAAAACATTATGGACTAACATAAGACAAACCTTGACACAATAAACTCGGTATAACGTCCGACCGAATTCAATCAATTATGTTGGTTCTTTATGTTGGTTGATTCATTTTAAGCTCAATTTTATTAGCCTTTTTTATATTACCTTCCCCTTTCTTTAATCCATTAAGTCCACAGTGATATTTACATCCACTACGTCTGAAAAGCAATAAAGGAAAATAAGTTAATACTTAACTTGAATAAATCTTATTTTCTTCGGAGGAAATCACAAAGGAAGAGTCAAACTTATGTACAAGTTAGGGATTTCAAGTCAAGCTCAAAATGTGCAACAAGGATGGTCAAACTCAAGAGTGATAATGACTCGAGATAAACCCATAGTGGCGAAATGACTTGAAATCCAAACTTGATAATGAGTGATAATGACACTTTCCTTGGTGATTTCCAATGGTCAATTGATCCCTTAACAGTAAATATATTGGTGATAAATTCTTCGGGGGAAATTACAAAGGAAGAATCAAACTTATTTACAAGTTAGGGATTTCAAGTCAAGCTCAAGATGTGCAGCAAGGACTGGTCAAACTCCAAAGAGTGATAATGACTCAGATAAACCCATAGTGAGCGAAATGACTTGAAATCCAAACTTGATAATGAGTGATAATGACACTTTCCTTGGTAATTTCCAATGGTCAATTGATCCCTTAACAGTAAATATATTGGTGATAAATTCTTCGGGGGAAATTACAAAGGAAGAATCAAACTTATTTACAAATTAGGAATTTCAAGTCAAGCTCAAGATGTGCAGCAAGGACTGGTCAAACTCCAAAGAGTGATAATGACTCAGATAAACCCATAGTGAGCGAAATGACTTGAAATCCAAACTTGATAATAAGCGATGATGACACTTTCCTTGGTGATTTCCAAGGGTTAATTAATCCCTTAAAAGTAGACACACTGATGATTAAAGAGAAATGAAAAATAAAAGATTGTGCTTTAGTATAAGAACATGTATACATTTGGGGTAGTGAACCTCCAAAGAATTTAAACCATTAAGCATGGAAGAGTTCCTTTCTTATACTTGAATCACAATCTTAATTTTTTTCATAACTTTTTAATCGAAATAAGTAAAGAATGGAGGGAGGTTGCAGAGGTGGTTATGCAAGGTTGATTACTTGATTCATTGGTTAATATAGCACAAACAAAATATGTAAAACAAATTTATTGAAATAAATTAAATAGCCCCCAAATAAAATACAAATGTGCTGAAATTAAAGAGATTAAATCTAATGTAATTATGAGGAAGGATAGCGAACCCTTCCCCACTTTTACAACTTCAAATCACATAGTTTCTATGTTGAAAAACAATTCCAAAACAGTCCCAAATCAAAATGAAAACACGAGAAAAGGACGCACGAAAATTGAAATAAAAATAAGGAAACTTTACCTCAATATGACGGTGCAAACTTGGCGCGAAGTGGATCACGAAGTGGATCAAAGCTCTCGGCTAGCGGAATGGCGGCGTAGCAGCGGTTGGTAGTTGGTGGTGTAGCTGGTGGTAGCTCGGCAGTGGGCTGCTGGTGGTGGCTCGGCAGTGGTGGCTTCGGCAAGCTGCTTGTGTGAGCTGCTGGTGGGTGGCTCGGCAAGCTGCTGGTGTGTGAGTGTGTGTAAAGTGCACGGTGGGTGTGTTTGTGTGCATGCTGGCCACGGTGGTGTGTGCAGATAGAGAAAGAGCCAAGAGGGAGAGGGTGGCTGGTGTATGGTTCGGCAGTGGGTGTGTGAGTGAGTGTGTTGTGAGGAGAGCTAGGTTTGCTGCCGTGAGGAAGAGGAGGTTGATCCGGGTGTGTGGTGTGGGTGGCTGCCGTGTGTGGTTTGTGAAGTTGGTGTGGGTGGCTGCCGTGTGTGGGTGTGTTGTGTGGTGCGGGGTGTGGGTGAGTGTGTTGTGAGGAGAGCTGGGTTTGCTGCCGTGAGGAAGAGGAGGTTGATCCGGGTGTGTGGTGTATTGCAGGTTAATGCCGAGGGAGAGAGAGTGGTGAGCTGGGTTGGTGGGTGTGTGGTGTAGCAGGTTGATGCCGAGGGGGAGAGAGAGGTGAGCTGGGTTGGTGGGTGTGTGGTGTAGCAGGTTGATGCCGAGGAGGAGAGAGAGGTGCCGAGAGGGAGAGGGTAGAGAGAGAGAGAGATGGGTTTGGTTATATTTGGGGGTGGTGAGCTGCTGCAGGTGGGTTGCCGTGAGGGTGAGGAGAGCTGGTGTGGGTGATGAGTTTGCTGTCGAGAGGGAGGAAGGTGGGAATTTGTGTGTCAATGGTCTGTTTGTTGTGAGTGAGGGTCTGTGATGGTGTATAGGCCTGCCGTGAGGGGGAGGAGAGCTGCCGAGAGGGAAAGGGAGTGAGGTGCCGAGAGGGAGAGGGTGAGTTCTGTGTCTCCTCTTTTTTTTTCTCCCGTGTCCCCCTAAGAAGCTGTGTGTGTGTAGATTATGTATATGTGCCCGTGTGCCTCGTGGGTCTTTCTCTCCTCTGTGTGTGTGGATTTGTGGCTGTAAAGGTGCATGCATGTGCTTGCCTTTTTTTTTTTCTTTTTTTTTTTATTATTTGTTGAAGATACCTTATGTTCCTCTCCACTAAAACATTATCATGGCCTCTTATAAAAATTATGCACTATCGCCCATCACCTTTCTTTTTCCTATATATTTTTTATTTTATATATACTTTTTTTGTTTTTTTAATTTTCTTTTGTTTATTATTATTTTTATTATTTTTTTTGTTTTAAAAAATAGTTATCAACTATAAAACACACTTAAAAGATATACACACACCTAATTTAATACACATACATAAAATAATAAAACACTATAAATTATCAAAATATTAGTGATTGTCAAAATGGGTGAGGTTTGGAATTTGAAATTTCAATTTAATTTTTTGACTGAGAAATTCATAAAATGACATATTTCAATTTGCATCATGGGGTGTTTAAAAGAAGGTGCCCAAGTCTTAGGGGCGGTCAAAAATGGGGTGTCTACACTAAGCCATCATGGACCTTTCCTTTTCTAGGCCACCATTTTTTTACATTGGGCCTTTTCTTTTGTGGGCCTCCAACTTGTCACTTTTTTTATTTTTTATTTTTTTATTTTTATTATTATTATTTTTTTAGGAGATTTATATATATATATATATTAGGAGTTTGTCTATATGGAATAGGATGGGTTGGCATTGGTAAGATTTCTAATCTTACACAAACTCTTCTATGGAGTATTTCAAATCCTACATAAACTCTTGCTTCTTTGAAATATTTTAGGAGACCACTACCTCTTTTCTTAAGCAAGACTTTTCCTTTATATTACACTTATTCATATATTTTGTTCTTGCAGCCCTTTTTTTTTTCTGCAGATTTTGTTTCTCCTAGCAGATTTTTTTTGTTTCAAGAAAATCTTTATCCTTCCAGCAACTTTCCAGCAGCAATTGCTCTTTGAGGATACAAAAGATTACCCTGTATTCCCCTCATATCAGGTTTGCTTTGATTCTTTTCTTGTTCATCTTTCTTATATTTTGCTTCTTTCAACAGAATGAACACTTTTGTGTTGTTTAGCAGCATATATATATATATATATATGTGTGTGTGTGTGTGTGTGTACACTATATATTTTTTTTCTCTTGCTGCCAGCTTTTTTAAAACCATGAGACCAAACAAAGACTTCAAAAAAACTGCCACAAAGATATATGGCCTTAAAAGAAAACAACCCATTTTGCTAACCATGTAAGCAATTTTTTTTTTCTTTCTTTAAGACCAAACAGCTTCTTTTTCCTGTACTTTAACTTCCACAAGATCTTCTTCTTCCTTTTTTATTTTACAGCATCAATTTGTTTGTTTCTATGCTATTTGGCAAACTCTATTATATATATATATATATTTTTTAAATGGCCTACTTGTCAAACCACAAGGACTTTGCATGTTGTACATAATCTGACGCTATATTATATCACAAGAATTTATATCTTTGTGGCAGCTTCCTCTTATTTAGCTTGGCCATCCAAGACTTTGCATGCTGTACCTCTATCATTCTTTTTCTTATTTTTTTTTGTGTTCAGGACAATTTGATGCTGTTTTATAGCATCAATCTGTTTGTTTAGCAGATTTATTTCATGAACTCACCATTGAATGCTGTGCTTTTTATATGATGGCAAAAAAAACAGCCCCTTTTGCTAGCCCATAAATCCACATAGTTCTTTTTTAAAGACCAAACAGTTTCTTTTTTTTGTGTTTTAACTTCCACAAGATTTTCTTTTCTTTTTTTTTTTTTTTTGATGAAGCTAAGACCTCTTTTTTACTTAGCCCTATAGCAAAATATCTTTCTACATGAGCCCCTCTTTTTTTTTTTTTTTTTATTACACATATATAACCTGAATAAACCCCCCCTCCCTTTTTTTTTTTTTAACCTTCCAGCAAAAAAATTTGAAGCCAAGACAAGCATGTAAAGATTGAAACCACACCCTTTTTTTTCCAGCAGCAGCAACCCACACCTTTTTTTTACATTCTTCGCTCTAAAAATGTATTATGTGTATAATCTGCTGTCATGTTTGTTAAGCAGATATGGCCTAGATATGAATAAAGACAGTCCATTTTGCTAGACCACGAATCCAAATAGTCTTCAAAGGCCCTTTTTGAAGCCAAGACAAGCATGTAAAGATTGAAACCACACCTTCTTTTTTTTTTGAAGAGCAACCTTTGTTTGTTCTTTGTGTTATTTAGCAGATTTTTTTTTAATAGCCTGTATACAAAGTCCTTACTTGTGGATATGACCAAGGAACTTGCTGCTTGTATCTTTGAACAAATGAAGAACAGTGGACATTAATTATCAACTAGCATGATCCCAAGTTACAAAACCTGCTTTCCCTTTGACTTCTTTGGCTAAACCCTCACAAATTTTCAGCCCCTTTTGTAGAATTTTTTTTTTTTTTTTTTAGAAATCTAATCTAATCAAGGCCTGTGCCCTCGTGATTCGTGCAAGTGAATTGTAATTGTACGAATTACGATTTTTTTTTATTTTTTAATTTTTTATATTTATTTATTTTTTGGCAATTATTTCACATCTTTTTCCCTCTTTTGCAGGCAACACGCAAGGCGTCAGAGTGTGTTTGCAGGTATCATTTCCCTTTCCAACCTAATGGCAATGAGTGGCTTGAATCCTTGGCAGTGATTGTGTCTTTTCACCCCAACGGCTTGAATCCTTGGCAGTGATTGTGTCCGTCACCCCAACGGCTTGAATCCTTGGTAGTGATTGTGTCCGTCACCCCAATGGCTTGAATCCTTGGCAGTGATTGTGTCCTTCACCCCAACGGCTTGAAACCTTGGCAGTGAATGTGTCTGTCACCCCAATGGCTTGAAACCTTGGCAGTGATTGTGTCCATCACCCCAACGGCTTGAATCCTTGGCAGTGATTATGTCCTCACCCCAATGGTTTGAATCCTTGGCAGTGATTATGTCCTTCACTCCAACGGCTTGAATCCTTGGCAGTGATTGTGTTCGTCACCCCAACGGCTTGAATCCTTGGCAGTGATTGTGTCTGTCACCCCAATGGCTTGAATCCTTGGCAGTGAATGTGTCCTTCACCCCAATGGCTTGAATCCTTGGCAGTGAATGTGTCCGTCACCCCAACGGTTTGAACCTTGGCAGTGATTGTGTCCGTCACCCCCAACGGCTTGAATCCTTGGCAGTGATTGTGTCCTCACCCCAACGACTTGAATCCTTGGCAGTAATTGTGTCCTCACTCTAACGGCTTGAATCTTTGGCAGTGATTGTGTCCTTCACCCCAACGGCTTGAATCCTTGGCAGTGATTGTGTCCTTCACCCTAACGGCTTGAAACCTTGGCAGTGAATGTGTCCGTCACCCCAAAGACTTGAAACCTTGACAGTGAATGTGTCTTTCACCCCAACGGCTTGAAACCTTGGCAGTGATTATGTCCTCACCCCAACGGCTTGAATCCTTGGCAGTGAATGTGTCCATCACTCTAATGGCTTGAATCCTTGGCAGTGAATGTGTCCGTCACCCCAATGGCTTGAAACCTTGGCAGTGATTGTATCTATCACCCCAATGGCTTGAGTCCTTGGTCAAGGGGCTTTTGTCAATTTCTTTATATTACGACATTTTACCTTCACTAACCATTTTATTTATTTTTTATTTTTAGGAAGCATGGAAAAGACACTTGAATATCTTCGACGTAACGAGAGGGATGTACTGGATAAATCTTGTTCGAAAATAATTTGGCACAAACCTATCAACGCTTTATTGTCACCCAAGAGTTAGACCCTACATCCCTTTACATACGGCTTCGAAGACTTGGTCTATCTGAGAATTCAAGCTGTTGTGAGATTCTCGAGAAAGGGCACTCCAAATCAATTGGTTCATTCCCTGTCTTAATCATTCGTCCATTTTCTGAAGACCTTGACTGCTCTGAATTTAATACTCTTCTTAAGAGAATGAAGCATGAAAAACTGAAGTGGGATAATTCTTTTAATGTCTGCGGCATTTCTACCTATTTGCAATCCCCCATATGAATTTTTTTGGTTGAATGACGTTATTTCCACATTTGCCCCTATTTTGAAGAAGTGTGAGATTTATGCTGCAATCTATGTATCCCAATTTGCTTATGCTAGGAATGTCTCCCTGCTCAAAGGATTCTTAGAGCGGTGGTCACCCGACACCAACACTTTCCACACCATTTACGGCGAACTTGGGATCTCTTTATGGGACCTTCATCGCATTAGCGGGCTCCCCATTAAATGGCGAGTTTTATGAAGAGTTCACCCCTCAATGACAATTTATATTCATCCCAGACATCCAAGGCGTGCCGTGGGCTTTTCAACATTTATGCCAGCTCTTTTCAATCCAAAAAGTTTAACCACTGGACTTCCAAATTCATTGTCGAATCCCCAACTTCGATTAGTAGTTTTCAACGAAAAGATAGAATTCGATGATGTGTATCTTTACGGTTTTTGGCGGTGGCTTAGCGGATTTGTCTTCCCTCACTTTTTCAGGGAAATTCGTCCGACGACCTTTCATGTAGCCACCAAAATGGCAGGTGGAACCTTATTTAGCATGGCCATCCTCGTCCTTGCATACCTCTATCATTCTCTTGGTAAAATGGCATCATCATCTTCACCTGGGAAGGAAAATATTCAGGGTCCTTTACATTACCTTTTTGGATGGATTTCACTATATTTTGTCAAGACTTACTCTCATAGGGATCCTCAGTCAATTTGTCCGATTCTTGATATTCATTTCATGCCATATCTTGGGTTTATTGGAAACCAATTGGTTGCCCAGTTTTTTACAAATAAATTTCCATTTGTGGACTCTCTCCTAACTTATCGTACGGAGTGTCAGTTCAGGGCTCTTACCCATGAAAGTGAACTTTCGGGCATTCTGGTCGACTCTGAAAGGATATCACCTTTCCACCTTGGCTATCTTATATCTTTTAGGCAAGGGATTTTAACTTTTAAAATGGGATTTAATTTCATTTTTGAACCCTACTCCCCTAACCGATACGGTCGTCAATTTGGGTTTGCTCAAGCATGCCTTACACCGCTTAATGTATCTTGTCGGCAGCCCTCTGAGTGGTCTAAATTTTATTACAAAAAAAAGATTAATTGCCTCGCTTAATCCTTTATTTTACAAAAAAAAGATCAAGTCCACAAAAAGGACCCATGCAACAAAAGTAAAAGGGCTCATGAAAAAGCCCTCAACCCAAAAAAAAAAAAAAGCCCAGGGACCAAAGCAAAGAAATAATCCCATCCAAGACCTAAAGATCATCCAGATAAAAGTGCTAAATTGTCGTGACTCGCACAGTTAAGAAAATTCACTTGTGCAAGTCACGAGGGGCATTTGTTGGCACATAAATTTCAACTAAATTTATGACACGTATAGAGCCTATGATAGGAAGGTTGTAGGTAATCACTTCCTAAAAAAAGATCAACATGATCCGTTGAAGTACATAAATAAAACGACGTTGTATCTCAATGACGTTATTCAAGATGCTCAAATGACACGTGGAGCCTACGAAAGATGACACCTGTAGAGCCTACAGCAAGGACACCACACAGGATGAAACCCTAAAGATCAATTCGGTTAATAAGATATACGATTAATCAGATAGCGCTATTATTCAAAATTCAAATGGCGCTATCATTCAATTTGAAATTCAAATTGAAGATGAGCATTCCTATCACCTGATGGCCTCCATAAATATGAGGACCATCACACAAGACGGGGGATCAAAAAATCAAAAGTGAAAAGATCAGAGAGAGAGAAAAAGAAATTGAGAGCTAAAGAAATCGTTACAAGAAAGAAGAAGAGAAGCCTAGAGAACTCAAGAGCCTACGCTAATAGCGATGAATAGGTAAAGGGTTCCAAACCTAAGAATTGTATTTTGCATTCGAGGGCTCAAAACCCATAATAATTTCAATAAAATATTTATTTTTCTTAAATTGTCTTTTGTTGTTTATTTCGTTCTTCATTAATCGGAGGTTTCATTTGTCTAAAATGTGTAATTAACAATCTGAAATACAGATCGGAAATAAGAACCTACTATTCAAATAATCAAAACTGTTTAGTTTTTACTAAACAGTGGACATTTGTAACATAAAATTTTGAAATGTGTTGAAATACTTAATGTTTTAAAATTTGTGTCTACAGTGGGATGGGGTTAAGGTTAAAAAGATTGTGATAGAAATTTGGAAAATTGTTCCTTTGGCTGTGTTGTGGTCAGTATGGAAACTTCGAAATGAATGTCTGTTTAATAATGCTTGTCCTAATTTTATGAACTTAGAAGATTTGGTAAAACTCAGAGTGGCTCTCTGGGCAAAGTCAAAGTTAAAGAACTTTCCTTATTCTGTGCATGATATTATATCCAACTTATGGCTGATTTGTTAACAAATGCAATATATTGGCTCTGTTTTGACTGATTGGATGCTGCAGATGGAGGGTTATGTTTGGATGGTACAAATGGAGAGTCAAGTACCTATAAGAGTTTGTTGGCTGGAGTTTCTGCTGTATTAAGGGATTATTCTCTGTTGTAATCTGTTGATAGCATTATGGGATTATCTGCTGTAATCTGCTGAGTTGCTGCTGTGTAATTGTTGTTGTTGCTTGTGATATTGCAGCTGTAATGCTGATCTGTTATGATAGGCTTAGCAGTGGGCTGTTAGTTTTGGTCTGATTTGGCTCCTTCATTAGCTACTTCTGCTGCTGCATCTGTTCTGTTTTTTGCTCTGGTGTTGCTGTGTGAGAGTAGCATCTATGTTTTTTTGCATCTGCTGCATCTGTTTTGCATCTGCTGTTGTATTGGACTGAAAAGTCTGCTACTGTATTGGAGTGAAAAGTCTGCTGATGGCTTGGAGCTGTTCTTGCACTGGTCTATTTTGTGAGTGAAGCAGTGGAGGAGGCTACTGCTATAGGTGTCCTGCTCCTGGTGCTGCTGCTGTGTTTTTTTATTTTTTATTTGCAGATAAGTTTCAAGGATCTTACAATTACGGTCTTGGGTCAGCAGTGTGCTCATTTTATTGTAGTGGCAATGGCTATCAGTGGTTTGTTTTGCAGCAGAAATGGATTTTGAGCTTGTGATAGGCCAGGCTTCTGAGGATTGATTCATGATTTTTGGTCTTGTTGTATTTGGCATTTTGGTCTTGCTGATCTGTTTTGTTTGCTGGCTGAGGCTGTTGTTCTGGTGATGTTGTTATGCATTAATCTGTTGTTGCATGATCCATTGTCTCTGTGACTTTATGGACCAAATAAAAGATGTGGTGGTGAGTCTGTTCAGGTGTTCATCAAGCAGCAGGAATGGAGGATGGGTCTGTTTTGGTGTTTTGGTGCTTTGCTACTGTTCTGGCTGAAGTTGCTGCTGGTAGATAGCTCACTGGTTTGGTGAGTTTGTGCTGAAGTTGCTGCTGTTCTCAGGGCTGTGGAGCATTAGGATGTTATTTAGGTTTGGTGTTTTGATTATGGGTGATTCTGCAGGTGAATTGTGTGGGATTGAATTGTGTGGAATGTACTGTGGGTTTGTTTTGGGGGTTGAGTTTGTGGAGGTCTTCTTTTGTTTTTGTTTTTTTTCTTGTTGGGCATGGTTTCCTACCATCCCTCTGTGGTTGAGCTTGCAAATGATTGAGCTTTCTTCTCAGGGCCAACCTAGTTGGGATTGGGTTTGTTAGCTATGATGCACTTCTGCTCTTCCACCTCTTTATTGATGTTTCATCTCATATGTATGTATGTTTTCGTCATCAATAAAGTTTCTTTTGCTGATTAAAAAAAATAATAATAATTGGCTTTTGGAACCAATTTGGTCCATGTAATTTCAACTCTATCAATTTTGCCTTTTAGTTTTCGTATGGTGTTAGTTTAGTGCAATTGAATTCCTTAATGAATTTGACAGAAATGGAGAGCATACAAATGGTCCATTCAGAAGGGAGAAAGTTATTTGAAATTAGACGTTAATCCCTTAATCACTTTGAAAATAGTGAATGTGCGATTTTGCCCATTGGATTTAATCAAAATTTTAAAATAGTGTTATCAATTAGACTAAATTGATACAATATAAATTACTCAATGATAAAATTGATGCAATTTAGAACTAGAAAAATCAAATTGACAGAAGAAATACATTTTGGGGACTACATGTGTCATTTGCCCTATAAATTTTTTATTTTGAAAAAAAAAAAAAAGAAAAGGCCTAGAGAGTGCAACTCAATTTGAAGAAATTACAACGAGAGAAAGAAGAACCACCATGGGTTAAACAAATATGATGTTAGCACCTTGTGCCGAGTTTTTTGTTTTGTTTTGTTTGTTTTTATTTTATTTTATTACCAAACATAAGTTGTTTGAAACTAAAATTTTGTTAGACTTACCCACTTCAAAATTATTTTTTTAATTTATTTTTTTGGGTGTGTATTTCTTAAATTTTTGTTAATTCATAAAGATGCATTTTTAAAATATAATTTAAAAACATGATTTCATAACAACATTTTACAATAAATTAGTTAAAATCGTGTTTTAAAATCATATTTTTAAAATATAATTTTATTAAACAATTTAAATTTAAAATTTCTTGAATTTAGTTTTTCTGATTCAAATTGCATTGTTGTAACCCAAAAAATTAAAAAATTAAATAACTCGCAGTGTGAAATATATATATATATATTTTGGATAGGTTACCCATTCCATTCCCATTCCAATCTCTCTTCACCCTTTCTTTGATTTCTATGCTCGTATCCACTCAGTATATATTCTTATATATTCCTAGTATTGATTCATATTAGGATATTCTTGAGAGGTTGTTCATAATCTAGGTTTTTATCTCTTTTGGGCAAAATTATTTCTGCTTTTTAAAGATGAATTTGATTATGGGTTTGGTTTAGGGAATTATCTATCTGTTTTCTTTCTTTATTCTATGTAATTTTATTTTATTTGAAAATTGTCTTATTGATTTTGTTGAAACTGCTGCTTCTATTATTATTAGTGTCAAAACTTTAAGTTACAAAAATGTTACTTTGTATTGACCAGAGATAACTCATGAGCTCTCTTGGCTGCACTGAGACCAAAGAAATACGGTTGAGGCTGTTGTCTTGTTTGCAGTCAAATGGATCGGCAATTTGTTGATTCAAGTTGCTAAATTCATGAGAAAAAGTTTTGTGGTGGAGAAATGTTTCAAGAAAAAGACTCAAATGTTTTATTTTTATTTTTCCTGACGTAGTTAACACCTAGCCTTCCCCTAAACAATGTGCAAACATATAAAAACCAGAGTAATTAACATGGAAAGAGCAAGATTCCCAATAAATTTTGGTCAATTTTGCAATATTCATAAATATGTGTGCAAAGGGTTGCTTTTTTCTTGTTGTTGGAAAGACTCATTCATGGGATTCATTGCTTTCACATGGTATGGAAAAATATCTTGTAAATGAGGTTGAGACTTTGTTCATCTTTTGATATCTATCAGATGAATCTATTAGCACCCTTTTTTTTTTTGGCTTTCCTAGAAGCAAAACTCAAACCGTTTGTCAAATTGAAATTTGATTTCTCTCTCAAACTCTACTATATAATTCCAAATTTTAACAATGATAACTCTTATGTTAAATTGCCAGAAGATTTACAATTGTCAAAATTTTGTAATAGTCTCTTTGTCTTACTTGAATTTTGACGTAAATACATTTTGATTCAGAATTGTGTGAGGCAAATTTTTTTTTTAAAAAAAAAAAATTGGCTTATGCACCATGATGCTGCAACGGTGTTGTAAGACAAAAAATGAATCTTTAATTTTATTTTATTTTTTGTATTAATTGAATTTTTTTAATCTTTAAACTTTTTTTTAGTGATTTTTTAATCAAAATGCGCAGTTTCCAAACAGAACTTTACTATAAAATATGAAGTTCCATGCAGTAGCCCCGTGATTTCAAAACTCAATAGTTAAGGTTATCTGTTTGGTTTAGTTTTTCAATTGAGTTTTGAGTGTAAAGTTGTGTTTGAAAAATGTTTTTAAAATGAGTTTTGAAATTATTATTTTTTAAATATTTAAAAATTTTCTTAATTTTATTTTTGTAGGGTAAATATTTTTTATTATAAATATTTATTGTATTTTTTTTAATACGCATTGTATTTATTACATTTGCTGCAGTAATTTTACAAATATTTTTATTTTTTTAATTTAAATATTTTTTATGCACTTGTTCCCAAGAGAGGTTGAACTTTCAACAATCAAGCACAATATTTGGGTTTCTTTCTGGTAATATCTCTCTTTCTCACCTTTCACAAAATTTCTATTCCTTTTGTTCTTTTACTATATTGGGTATTGTATCATCATAAATTATCATCAATTTTCAGTATAAAAATTAAATTTATTGCTTCCATATGATTATTGAGAGGGTAATTTATATGCACTACTAGAAATATGACTTTTTGCGTCAATGTTTTTGCGACTGATTATTAAACGGTCGCAAAAAATTATTTTTAGACACCAAAATCTTATTTTACCCTCTCATTTTTCTGACCCAATCATTTTTTGGACATCATAATCTTTTTTTACCATCAAAATCTTATAAAACTTGACTCTCTCTATCTCCCTCTCAATCCGCCCCTTTTTTCCCAAATCTGAGCTCTCTCTCTCCCTCTCCCTGTCAAAATCTGTCTCTCTCGCTCGAATCTGTCTCTCCCTCTCAAAATCTGCCTCTCTCGCTTGAATCTGTCGATCGATTCAACTTTCTCAAGTCCACAACTGTTGAAGATTTCATAATCGGTAAGCCTAAACACATCTTCATCGATTCAACTTTCTCTGTAATGATCCGAGAAATCAAGTTGTGTGTAATGATCGATTCAACTTGCTTATCCACTAATCTCACTGCAAATTCAGATTTCTAAAATGTGCAATGGTGAAGATCATGTACTCTTGCGATCCCACTTCGCTTTTTCAAGGTCATGGAAGCCGTATGTTGGTTTCATCCAATGATACGGTGTTGGAATAGACAGATTACTTCGATCATCATACCTCGCCTCTTTCTTCTAGGAATCCCTATCGCCCTCACTTTCCTCCTAATTATAGGTCCGTTCTCGGCCTCTTGCCCTAGATTTTCTCGTTCATGTTAGTTAATTTGCTTTCCTTTGTTGTGTTTGGTTGCTAAGAAAATGAACAAAGGAAAAGAAAATTCCAAATCCAATGTGATTTTTCTTCTTTTTCCCCAATAGGCATTCTGTAAAAAGCTAAAAATAATTAGTATAATTACAATTAAAATCGATTCAAAAGAGAGAGTGAGTGAATTTGTACTGAGTATACCAATATTGCACATGTTATGCTTGATAAAATGTTCAAGAGAGAGTGAATTGAATGTTTGTAGATATACAATTAATCCAAATCACATGTTATGCTTGATAAAATATTCATCATTCTTAAACTGCTGATGATCTTATTATTTGCTGGTTGGATTTCACTTTGGCTTCTCAAGCCCACAGATTTATGGGCAACCAAATGGAAAGGAGCTGAAGATAATGCATCAAATATTGTCTTCGGCTACAATGGTATGAACTTATTTCATTAAAAAATTATCTACACGAGTCAACATGCTACCAAAAATCCCCTTTTCATATATAAATATATATTCTTTCAATGATTTGGTTTTGTTAGTTGTAAGTAATTTGCATTGAATCAAGAATAATCATTTAAAAAAAAAAAAAAGTTACAAATATGATTGTTGTTTTTTGGAATAAACACTTCTTAACATTACCCATCTGCCGAAGCATAACTTATTTCATCTACCTTGGGTTCCTCCTTATCTGCTGTAGTTTTGACTAATTAATTTACCCACCTTGATCTAGTCATATATGATTTCAATATGTCTAAAAAACCATATGCTTTTACTGTTTTGCAGGAAAAATTGTTGACGGCTGTATTTCATAAAGATCATATTTAGATATATTTGTTTACAAAATCATTTTACAGTGTTGTATTCAAGTTTTTGGATAAGCCCATTTTGTTTGTGTAGTAATTAAGTTGAGTCTGTCAATTGAAAGCTTGAAGGATATTTGGTAGGATTTCATGGTCATTTGTTTGCAATTCTTTAATGTTGCTCCAATTTAATATTCTTACATTATAGAGCATGATTTGAGTCTTTAAATCCATGTAAAATTAGATTGTAGTAACTCTATTACATGAAATGCGAGCCAAGCTCCAATGATGATATTTAACATCAAATTGCCAAATCAGTTTTGAATGTAATCTGATGCAATATGCATTGCAAATTATTAACCATAAGCATTGAAAACTCGCTTGCTGCACTATGTAGTAATTAGTATTAAATGTGATATGTGATGTAACAATCACGTAACTTATAAGTACTTTTTTAAGCGATGACATCTGATTTTTCTTTTTTCATGGTTTTAACCAACATAAGTTCCTAATTCTAATCCTAGATGTTCTGGACTACTTGCATTCCTGAAACAATTGCATCTTTTGTTTCAATTACTGCCATAAAATCCTTGGTAATTTAAGTTCTGACCTTGTTGACTCTGAGTCAATTCTAAATTAGACATCATAAAGTAAATCGCGCAATTTTTTGTTTTTGTCGAAAGCTGCTCATGTTGATATATATCCACTTTCTTTCTTGATAGGTAATGGAAGTGGAACCTCGGCTTCTGCATTACCACAACACCCAAAGCACCAGTTCATTTGATTTTTCATACTTGCTTCTCTATCTCTTTTACATATTTTCATGCCCAGAGGGATTGATTGGTTTTACTTCTATAATGATCTTGTACATGACACACAAAGGTATAATCAAATTACATTTTTATAGAATAGCTTAGAATTAGCTACAATTTGTGAATGTGAGACTGGCTTATGTGTGTATGGAGTTAATCAAGTATTTTTATTTATTTTTTATTCAAAAGAAAGATGAGTTAATCAAGTATGGAATACTGATTCTTGTTCCTTTTCCCACATTTGGTACATCAAATGAGGGTTAGAAAGATGGTTTTATTAGAATGCTTGTTCCGACATTTGGTTAGAATGGTCATTCCATTCCCTAGTGAAATGAACTGACTGATGATAGAGAAAATGTATTATATTTATATGTAACTTATTTACAAATTTAGGAGTTTTTTCAATTTATTTTTCAAATTATGTTAAACGTGATTAATTTTGTTCCTTTTTATTTTCTTATTTTTGCTATTTATTTTCATATATTGCAAAAATTTCTGAAATATTTATTTTCATATATTGCAAAATATTTCAGCTATTTCATATATTACAATCTTTGCTGAAATATTTCATTCATAATTTCAGGATAGCTATCAGGTGGCAATGGAGCTTGATAAGGCTTGGCAGTGACTCATTGAGTCAGGAAGTCCTATAGATGTTGTCTCTTCTCTAAGAAGGTAAATGCAATTTTGGGAATTTGGCATTTCTTTGCCTCATTTAGATGTTATTATGGCAAGAAAGAGCCTACAACAGTTGTATTGTTACCATGTAATTGACTGTGGTTTGGATATCCTGCAGTGGTTTTGCAGAGCAATTTTATAAAGTATAGACAAAATTAGATTGATAAATTTGATGTTGAATTTCTATTTAGTTCTTGAGTACATTCTTTGAGCTCGTGAGAAGTTTACATCGCGAGGAAAGGTACAAAGAATGATATAGCTACAATTACGGAGGAGGTATTGTTCAATCTGCCTAAAATGATGTCGACATATTTATATGCATATAATAGACAAATTTTGTTGTGGACATCTTTTGTACTTTAAATTTTAATATATTTTGGAGATATTCCAAGAGCTTCACAATGCAAGGTCTGCTTTTGAGCAGGCTCGCTTTAACCTGGTGGGTACATTCTTTGCATTTACGACCATAACTGGTTGTGTAACAAAATTCGATATACATACTATACTAGCGACATCTAGTTTTTACAATTTGGATGCGGCCTATATAGGTTTGCTCTTTCAAATGTTGAAGCAAAAAGAGGTTTGAATTTTTGGAAGCGATTAGTAGTACGATGGATGCTCATCTCCGTTATTTCAAGCAGTAAATGGTTTGGTTGAACTTTTTATTTTTGCTATTGAATCAGATGGAGCCATATATCTAGGTAATCATGAGAACTTTTTATTTTTATTTGTAGGGCTATGATTTGTTGAATCGAGATGGAGCCATATATCGGTCGAGTTTGTTCTTACACTTGGCCTTGATCTTAACCACATGGTGCTTTAACACTTTTTGAACTTGATTTTTATTTTATTTTTACATAAAATCTCGATTCGATCATTTGTTGGAGGTTTATGAGTGGGGATGGTGCCACCCCCACCCCACCCACCACCACAACAATTTAAAGTGTCTAGACCAGAACCTTCAACCTTGAAATAGAAAAAAGAATTAAAGAAAGGAAGGAGGCAGAAAAAATTTATTTCGGTGTCAAAGAGGATAACTTTGGCCTACCCAATATAGTTAGTAAAGGGTTCGAGTTGAGTTAATGCATTGAGGATTCTCAAGTTTCGAGCTCATTTATTGCTAATCGTAATTGGGAACTATTGAAGTAACCACGTGTTAATCACAGTCGACATATGCACAACAATCAAGAGAAAGATCCAACTATGAAGCGACTCTTAATGAAAGAATGCAAGAGTACAAAAGGCAGATTGATCGAGAAAGCAGGCGGTCTTCAAATGGTTCTAATGGATCTCCTAATGGAGATGGTATACAAGCAATTGGTAGAAGTTCACATAAAATGATAGAAGCAGTCATGCAATCTGCTGCAAAGGGAAAGGTTAATGATTATTCAGGTTCAAACTATTCGATAATATCTATAATAAGAACTTTTTTCTATTTCTAGTTGTAATAATTTTCACATATGGTTTCAATTTTGAGACTCAAATGCAATGGCTTCAATTTTGAGTGTTTAATGTTACACACTTTTTTGTTTTTTTTGTTTTTGTTTTTTTTGTTTTTTTGTTTTTTTTTTTTTGTTTTTTTTTGTTTTTTTTGCGACAGTAACAAGATGGTCGCCAAAAAACATGTTAGCATTTTTTTTTTTGTTTTTTGCGACGGCAAAATAGCGGTCGCCATAAGTAGTTTAGACGGTTGCAAATCATTTGCGACCGTTGTTTGCCGTCGCAAAAAGTATTTGCCACCCCCACATTCGCGACTCCCATTTGCCGTCGCATGGGCCGTCGCAAAGGGTCTTTTGCGACTGTATTTTTATTATTTGCGACGGTTTGTGACGGTCGCAAAAATCACTTTTTTTTTTAGTGATGTAAATTGAGCTGAGCTAGGTAATGAGCCATTCTGTGGGCCACAGTAAGGACTAAGTAAAAGGGCCTTTAAGTTAGCCCGGTCTAAAAGAGCTTTGTAGTTAGCTCGGTCGGCATAGTCAGAGCAGCGACAGTTAGCTTGGTCAAACCACATTGAGCCGAGGTATTTTGGGCCTTTTTCTCAGGACCTTGCTGTTGAATAGCTCGATCTAAACACGCTATGGATAGCATGGTCTCAAGAGGTGGAACCAAAGTACAAGGAACAGAGGAGAGAACCGAGCTAGCTAGAGCTAGGTTATTTCAGCCAGTTTAGCATGGCTATGTTATCTCGGTCGTATTAACATCCAACCGAGGTAAAACCATCTCACTTGGTTTAAGCAATGAGAGGGGTGTTGAAGGATAAGTATTATCCTTCAGGAATGTAATTCCTAGGAGGACTCTACATGGAGGAGTAAAAGTCCTACTAGGATTGTGCCATGCAGAACTTATAAAAGCTCATAACATAACTTATGGAAAAGGTAACACAACTTTGATTCTCGAATACACAAAGCTTTTGTCTATTTGTTTATTTTGTTGACTTAGGCATCGGAGAGGTATCCGGTACACACCCGCCGGATAGCTCACGTTTGTGTTTTCAGGGAGTAAAGCGATGACGTACGGAGGAGCGCAGACTTGATCAACAGAATTATACGAGAACAATATTTCGTGCTCGTGCAATTGGCGCCGTCTGTGGGAAGTTCAGACACGAACAAAACCTCTTGATCAAGTTTTTCTCGCTAACTGAAAGCAATGGCGCACAACGAAGATTTGCCGCAATCCGCTATCGACGGACAAACCTCAGAGGGGGGTAGAAGGCGCGAAGGCCTACCTTCTATCCCTCTTATGGCGGACTTAGAGCCCCAGCGACAGAACCCCAGGAGGGATGCGAGGGGGAGGCAGACTAACAGCCCCTGTCGCTCTCGCTCGCAAAGTCCTGAGAGACAAAGACGAAAGATCGACCCTCAAGTTCTAGAGGACCGCGTGAAGGAGCAGCACGAGTTAATACAGAGGATGGAAGCAGACATGGAGTCCATGAAGTGCCAGATCAAAGGAAAAGGGGTGGCGACAGGAGAGGGGCGCAAAAGTAAAACGCCCCCTCGCCACTCGGAAGATCGTGGTAGGCATACCACACCATCGCAAGCAGAGAGTAGGAGCCTCAGGACAAACGACACTCAGTCTAGGACTTCCAAGACTCGTTACTCCAGGTCTGAGAGAACGAGAACTGAGAGGTCATACACTGAAGGAAGCACCTATCGACCCTCGCGCACGCACCAGACATCATCCAGGCAGACGGAGTTCCCTAGATTATCCGACTTACGAACTATGCTTGAAGAAAGGGCACAATGGAAGGAGGATACAAGGGCACGTAACCCTCGCAGAGTCTCAGCCCTTTAGCGATTGGCTCCTCGGACGCATGGAAGCATCGAGGTAGGAATGTCAATACCGCGCCTAGCTTATGAACCAGTAGACAAGGTATTAGCCAAATTACAAACCTCGCCATTTGTTCCGGCAATAGAGAACGCACCACTACCTTCAGGCTTCCACCAGCCTAAGTTCACCACTTATGAGGGGAAGACAGACCCCTACATGCACCTAAGCCACTTTCGCCAGGTCATGGTAGTATATCGGCGGAACGAGGCCTTAATGTGCATCCTATTCCCATCTAGCCTTGGCGACCTAGGTTTAACCTGGTTTGAAAGGCTACCAGAAGGCAACATCGCCTCCTGGACGCAATTGGCAGAGGCGTTCGTGACAAGGTTTAGAACGAACACCAAAACGCCAGTAGAAATCGATCAGCTACTCTCCATTGACATGGGAGATAAGGAGACGTTTAGATCATACAATAGTCGTTATTGGGAGACCTTCAATCAGATTAGAGATTGCCCCACAAATCTCACCATCGCGCAATACAAAAGAGGTCTTCCCGTCGAAAACAGGCTAAGGGACTCAATAATCATGACGCCACCCTTCACAATGGAAGCCTTGATGGAGAGCGTGCACCAGCACATTCGGGTGGAGGAGGATAACGCCCGTGCTAAAACCAAGTCTGGCACAACCACAGTACCAGACAAAAAGACCACGGCAAAAGTCAACACGGTGGAACGTCCAAGTAGGAACGGACGAGACAGGCGGGACAACGGAGAGGACCAAGATAAAAGATGGTTGAGAGTCCGCACTGCCATTACCACGGTATTCAAAAAACCAATCTATCGGATTCTAAGCGAGATACGCGATGAACTTTTCGTCAGATGGCCAGCTAAGCTGGGTGAAGCACAAAAGGACTACGATGAAAGATCCCGGTGCACCTTCCATAAGGAAAAGGGGCACCGCACTGAAAATTGCATGCCACTGAGGCAACACTTGGAGGAGTTAGTGGCAGCGGGGCACCTGGACCAGTACATAGAAGGAGGGACGCAGCCAGCCCCCCAAAACCACGACAACCCAAATGGCATGCCGATCGACGTCCCACCTCAAGGCGTGATTAACATAATCCATGGGGTATTCGAACCTGAGCGGGTATGTGAGCTCAGGGGCATGATCAAAAAGGCTAAGCACTTAAAGGAGGTACTAAGTGCACAACCTACCACAAAAAATGGGAGAACAGAGGCTATGAACATCATATGTTTTTCAGATAGAGACTTGGCAAGGATATATTGCCCTCACAATGACGCATTGGTCGTCACACTCCACATCAAGGATTACGACATCAAACGGATTTTGATTGACCAAGGGAGCTCATGTGAAATAATGTATTACGAAACCTTCAAACAATTGAAACTGGAAGACAAAGACTTGGCGCCTGCGACATCTCCCCTAATCGGATTCAACTCAATGCCAGAGTGGCCAGTGGGCAAGATAATCCTCCCAGCCAGAGCAGGAAGCATGACCAAACAAGTGGAATTCTGGGTGTTGAAGGTCCCTTCCACTTACAACATCATCTTGGCCAGGACATGGCTGCATGCCATGTGCTCTGTAGCATCAACCTACCATCAGGTATTGCGATTCCCCAACGAAGCCGGAGTAATTGAAGAGGTCTATGGAGACCAAATTATGTCCAAGCAATGCTTCGTCACAGTAAATGGCAACCGAGCTGCCAAGGGGTTTGTACAGATGGTGGAAGAACCAGTGAGCAATGAATTGTTCGCGAATGTTGGCAAAGCCGCTGAACAGAAGGCAGTGGAAGACTTGGTGTAGGTAAGAATAGATGAAAAGAATCCGGATAAGTTCTTTTTGCTTGGCTCATCTATATCCAGCACTGAGAGAATAGAGGTCATGGAATTCTTGACCTCTAACATCGAAGTATTTGCCTGGACGCCGTATGACATGCCTGGCATTGACCCAAGCTTCATCTGTCACCAATTGAATATCCACCCAACTGCCAGACCAATTATTCAGCGCACTCGCAGATCAGCACTCCACCACGCCCAGATAATGGCAGAAGAAGTGGGAAACCTTTTAGAGGCAGGAGCCATCAGAGAAGTGCATTATCCCAAGTGGATATCCAATGCAGTAGTGGTGCCAAAAAAGAATGGAAAATGGCGTGCCTGCGTGGACTACAAAACAGTCAACAAGGCATGCCCAAAGGATAGCTTTCCCCTACTACGGATAGACCAACTGGTAGACCTAACGGCAGGACACAATCGACTTAGCTTTCTTGATGCGTACAGAGGTTACCATCAGATCACTATGTATGAACCAGACTAGGAGGTCACATCCTTCACAACACTAAGAGGACTGTATTGTTACAAGGTCATGCCCTTTGGCCTAAAGAACGCAGGGACAACATTCCAATGGATGGTCACCAAGATGTTTGAACCATTGTTAGGCAGGACAATGGAGGCTTACATCGACGACATGGTAGTCAAGAGCAAGGATGAGAATGACCATCTCAGGGACCTAGGTGAAATGTTTCAGATCCTGAAGAAGCACAAGTTGCGCCTTAATGCGTCCAAGTGTGCGTTCGGCGTGGATCAGGCAAATTCATAGGCTTCCTGGTGACCAACCGAGGCATAGAGGTAGACCCCTCTCAGATCAAAGCAATTCAGGACCTAGAGAGGCTCAACTCAGTAAAAGAAGTGCAACATCTCACCGGTATGGCAGCTGCACTCAACCGGTTCACAAGTCGATCATCAGACAGATGTCGACCAATTTTTCGAGCATTAAAGGCCAAGTTTGAATGGGACGAAGAATGCGACCGCGCCCTAGAAAACCTGAAAGAATACATGTCTTCTCCACCATTGCTAGTAACCCCAATACCTGGAGAAGAGCTCTTTTTGTACCTGGCAGTTTCACAGCACGCAATTAGCGCAGTATTGGTCCGAGTGGAAGGAATCCAGCATCTGCCCATCTTTTATGTCAGCAAGACATTGCTGGGCACAGAAACCAAGTACTTACCATTGAAAAAACTGGCCTTAGCCTTGATGATGGCCTCAAGGAAGTTGTCGCATTACTTTTACGCCCACACCAGAATCGTCCTCACAGCTTTCCCATTAAAAGCTTTGTTTGAGAGGGCGAACTTTTCTGGGCGAATCTTGAAGTGAGCAGTGGAGTTGGGACAGTTTGACATCAAGTTTCAACCCAGAACCGCGATAAAAGCCCAAGCTTTGGCAAACTTTGTGGCAGAGTTCACTCTAGGAAGTCATCACATCTGCCCAGTTAACCTGACTGATACAACCGAAAAGGGAATGGAAAGTGTCGCCAGAATAGCGTAACCCCTGGTACAGGATACCCAGTCACATCCCATGGCAGACCGGAGTAAAGAAAGGGAGGAAGATGCAAACCATGCTACACCAAGCAAAGACTCATCAACAAGTAAAGACTTGGTACAGTTAGATAGCGAGGGGCAAACAGCAAGCATGGCTTCTGAAAAAAATACCAGCAACACTCATAACCCCAAGGCATCATCCGATCCCTCCACTTACTGGAAGCTGTTTGTTGGAGAGATGTGGAAGCTCTTCGTAGATGGAGCATCCAACAGGCACGGTGCAAGACTTGGCATAGTCCTCATCTCACCAGATGGCCTGGTAGTGGAACAAGCAGTCAACCTTGGCTTCCCAGCATCAAACAACGAGGCGGAGTATGAAGCACTTTGAGTAGGACTAAAATCAGCATTCTACATGAAGGAAACCGAGCTAATGGTTTACAGTGACTCCCAACTAGTTGTAAACCAAATTTCAGGCGAGCATGAGGCTAAGGATGACAGGATGGCTAAGTACCAAGAATTAGTCAGAAAAGAGATCAAGAAATTTGAAGTAGTGCGGATAGAGCAGATCGGCAAGGAAAAAAATAGTAGAGCAGATGAACTAGCAGGCTTCGCTTTGATGACAGATACATCCATCCCTCATCCGTTGCTGATTGACTACTTACTAAGACCAAGCATTGAAGAACCCGACGTAGAAGAGGTATGTTGTGCTGAACTAGGCCCTTCATAGTTAGATCCCATCATACTATTCTTAAAAGACGGCGTCTTACCTGAAGAGAAGAAAGAAGCTAACAAGGTCAGAGCCAAGTCACTACGATTTTGGCTCTCCCCATCAATGGCCTTGTACAAGAAATCCTTCACAGGACCTTACCTAAAGTGTGTTCATCCAAGCAAGGTTGAGGCATTTTTGTTCGAGATACACGAAGGTGTATGCGGAAGCCATCAATGAGGAAGATCATTGGCTTACAGAGCAATTTCGCAAGGATATTGGTGGCCATACATGCAAGCGGATTCAAAGAAGTATGTCAAGAAGTGCGAGAAATGTTAGAAGTTCGCACACCAAATACATCAACCAGCCAGAGAGCTTTTACCATTAACTAGCCCATGGCCCTTCGCAATGTGGGGCTTGGATATAGTAGGACCACTTCCAACGGCACCAGGCAACAGGAAGTTTTTTCTTGCAACGACAGACTACTTCACAAAGTGGGTGGAGGCAGAAGCACTAGCATCAATAAAAGAGAAAGACGTAAAGAAATTTGTTTGGCAGAATATCATTACTCGGTACGGCATACCCAAGGCGTTAATATCAAACAATGTCACTCAGTTCGACGGCAAAATTTTTAGAGGCTTTTGTGAAGAGTACAAAATAGAGTTCTACAACTCTACATCAGCATACCTCCAAGCAAATGGCCAGGCGGAAGCATCAAATAAGGTTGTCTTGGATGGATTGAAGAAAAGGTTAGAAAAAGCAAAAAGTAAGTGGGCGAAGGAGCTCCCTCATGTTTTATGGGCTTACCGTACCACACCTCGGCAGTCTACTGGCAAAACACCTTTTTCCTTGGCCTATGGCATGGGAGCAGTTATCCCACTGGAAGTTGGCTTCCCCACAATTAGAAGTGAAAATTTTGATCAAGACTTAAATGGAGAAGCTATTGCCTTGGAACTCGACCTTGTGAAAGAAAGAAGAGAAAGGGCACTGGTTCACATTGCCTCATACCAACAAGAGTTGTCTAGAAAGTATGACAAGACCGTACATCCAAGGCAATTCAAAATTGGAGACTGGGTACTGCGCAAAGTAATGGGAAACACTTTGGTACCTAGAGATGGCAAGTTTTGGCTCAATTGGGAAGGACCATACAAAGTGGTTGGATTAGCAGGAAAAGGGGCATACCACTTGGAAGATGAAGACAACAACGCCATTCCCAGGCCATGGAACACTGCCAATCTCAAACTATTTTATTTTTAGCTTTTCTTTAAAGTACTTGTAATTTTTTCCTTTCCTCAATAAAACAAGTAGTTTCTTTTTAGTATAAACGTTTTCTATTGTAAAAGTTGTTTTAAGTGAGTTAGGGGCATTGACAGCATAGTTGACCGGAATAACCAACTTTGCACTCTCTTCAGCTAAGATTAGGATCGGTGTTGAAGAAGTTGGCTGGAAAAACCAACATTTCTCCTAAGCTCAGGATAAGGATCCAGGCTGCAGGACGTTTGGCTGGAATAACCAAACACTTTACTCTAGGTTGGCAGGAATAACCAACTTAGAGGTTGGCTGGAAAAACCAACACTTCTCCTAAGCCCAGGATAAGGATCCAGGCTGCAGGACGTTTGGTCAGAATAACCAAACACTTCACTCTAGGTTGGCAGGAATAACCAACCTTGAGCTCTCTTCAGCTAGGATTAGGATCAAGGCTAAAGAGTGTTTGGCTGGAAAAACCAACACTTAGTACTCCTCAGCTGAGATAAGGATCGAGGCTGAAGAGTGGTTGGCTGGAAAAACCAACACTTAGTACTCCTCAGCCGAGATAAGGATCGAGGCTGAAGAGTGGTTGGCTGGAAAACAACTTTTTGTAATCTTCAGTCGAGGTAAAAACCTAGGCTGAAGAGGTTGGCAGGTATGTCATAGATTTCAAGGTTAAGACTAAGATGGGTATCTCAGCTGAAAAATGTCATACTTCATTCAGATTAAAGTTGGAAAGAAAAGGCAAGCATAAGAGTAAACCGAAACAAGAGTTAGAACAAGAGAAGGTTTCATTGAAAATTCAGATCAAGTACAAAGGGTGGGGCTCAACCCAGTTACAGTTATCAATTTATTTCCAAAAGTAAAAAAACATAAAGTACAAGACTAAGCAAAGAGGTCATCAAGATCCGCATCCAGTTCAACTCGGAGCCCGGTTTCAGCTGGTAGCTCGGTCGTCAAGTCTTCTACCGGTGGCTCCACCCGAGCTGACTGAACAGCGGGATCATTGATAACCGGGGCATTATTAGGCTCGGTTTCTTCTTCATCATCCTTAGTTTGAAGAAATTTTTGTTGAATGGCTTGAGCGTACTCTGCTATGTAGCTCGGTATGAAGTGCGAAGGAGGGTTCAGAAAGACCTCGGTGTCAAGGCCGTGACCGAGCTGTGCCACCGCCGCTTTCCACCCACACTTGAAAAATAAATCCTTGCCAGCTTCACACAGTAGGATGTAGGTTGCTTCGCCTTCTTTGTAACCGTGGTCTTCAGCGCCGTCAATCTTCTTCTCCAACTCAATTATCTCGGCCTTCTTCTTCTCCTCAACTGTGGCAAGCTCACGCAGGTAGTAGTCCTTCAGCTCGGTCAAAGCTTTTTGTTTCTTCACTTTGACTGAGTCAACAACACCGGTGAGGCGGGCGACCTCAGATTGTAGCTCGGCCATTTTTTGTTTGGCCACTTTTAGCTCGGCCGTCTTCTTGTCAACATCAACCACAGCCTGCCTTGCTGTCTTTCGCAGCTCCAGTATACGCTTATGTGCAATCTGGTTTTTTTGCATGGCCTGCATAAGGGTGGTAAGTAATTTTTTGAGTAAGAATCGAGCTAACAGATGCACAAAATGGGAAAACAAAGGAAAGAATACTCACCAACAACATTGATTTGGTGGCCGAGCGGATAGCTTTTAGCTCGGTAAGGTGGGCATGGTGATCCATGTCAGGGGGCAGACACACGCTCTTAGCCAGATTGAAGGCCAGCATGTGATCTTTGTCTGCTACCACTGAATCTGTGTCTCGGATGGCTCGGTTCTGGTATGATATTCTCGATGCCCAATTAGAAGAGTTAGCTCAGTCTGAGCTCTCAGGTTGTGGGCTTGGTACTGCGGTTAGAGGAAGCATAGTTTCGTCCTCATCGACAAGGCTTGGCTTGGTTGTAGAAGACCGAGCGCGCTTGCGAGTCCGAGACGATGAAGGCTGATGGGATGGTAAGGCTACCATGGTCTCCTACGTTTGACCGGCTTGTGGTACCTCGGGTTGATTTGTCTCGGTATGGAGAGCTTTTACGGCTCTCTTTTTGGCCATTTCTTGTTCAGCAGTTAGTAGGATCAGGTTGATTTGAGGCAAGGTTGGATCCGGTTCAGGAGAGGCTTCCAGCAAAAAGTCAGTTACCCTGGTCTTTCTTCTACTGTTGTATCTATACGTCGATTCAAAATTCAGTAGCTTGGCCCAACTTCTATTGGGATATTGCAGTGCAGCGCAAAGTGTGTTTAAGTTGGGGTAGCTGTATTGGGACTTGAGAAAGTTCAAATTTGCATGAAGTAAAAAAGACAACAGTCAGTGCGGTTCAACGTAAGAAAACCGGGGTAAAAGAAAGCAGAACACTAAGCTAAGGTAATTATACCGGCGACTCCTTTATTCCAGTTTATTCGGTCGCCCGGGATCTGGGCTTCTTGATCTTCGAAATTCCCAGAAATCCAGAAGAAATCATCGTCGTTTACGTCCTTATCTGGGGTATTCTTTATTATCTTTTCACGCCGGTGCCTTATTCTTAAATAGTAAACCCAGTCATCTTCATTCTACCCTATGGAATATTGGTGGAAGAGCTCGGCTAAACCAAGGTTAAGGCCAGCCTAGCGGTTTAGCTCGGCGATGCCATTTATTAAGCGGTATGAATTTGTGGAAAGCTGGGTAGGGCAGATGTTGGTTTGTCTAAGGAACTCGCAAAGAAAGGGCTGAACAGGGAATCTAAGTCCGGTTTCTACAATGGAAAGAAGGGTGAAGGGAACAAAACCCCGATTTCCCCAAGGTGTGATATCTAGTTCGGCTAAGGTAAGATGGACATCATTAGGGATTTGGTAGTCCCTTTGGAACTCCGCCATAGCACCTAGTGTGTTTACTAAAAACCTATATTTACCCATGAGGTCTTAAGTTATAAATAAATTAGATGAGTATTAGCTCGGTCGTAAAATGACGCTGAGTAGCTCGGTTGAGCGTTCAAGGGAGTGCCTGGCAACCTAAGTCTGCAAAGTGAAAAAAGAAAGGTGTTAAGCACAAATTGTTGGACCGTGCTAAAAGAAACAAAGGCAAGATAAATGAAGTCCTAGCTCGGCTACGTGGGCCATTATCCATTCTTAGCTCACTTTGAGCAAGGGCCTTTAGCCCGGTTGAGCTTTTGGGGCAACATTCTTAGTTCGGTTTTAACTAATAAGCTGGTTTAGCTCCAAGTTTTAGCTCGGTCGGTGGTTAGGGCTTTCTAGCGCGGTATTGCACAAACTTAGTGCAGTTTGATAGCCCGGCTAAGAGGTAAGGCCTATTAAAACTTCGAGTAGGGTATGAAGTTTTAGTTCAGTTGTTTAGTTCGGCCAGGGTCGTACCTAATACAAACAGTATCTTAGTTCGGTTGGAGTGTGATTTTGGATCAAAACTACCATTTCCCAGGTTATTCATATACAAGTGGTTCTACTACATGGTTTTTCCCAGAAAAACAGAAGCAAACATGGTATGTATTTTGAAAAACATACAAACCAGCATGCTATGTATTACAAAACAAGAACGAAATCGACAAAAAGGAGATAGATTTGAGTTACATACCAGTTTGAGGTGAAGAGACTAAGGATGGAAGCAATCTCAGCAAGAACACGAGTTTTTATAGGCACAGTGTTTGGGAGAAATGAAGGTTCAAGCAAGAGAGAGAGAGGAGATGAATAGTGCAATTGAATGATTCAAAGAGTAGGGTTTTTGTGAAAGAAACGAGTTTTGGCGAGACTGTTCAAAATACGCGAAGTACGAAGACGACGTGACAACTGTATTAGGCCAATGAGAGTGTGCCACGTGTTCTTGGAATGAGAAGCGATTCAGTTACAGCTACTGAAGAGACGTTTTGACCGGACAGATAGGTAGCCCGGTGTGGATTTAGCTCGGTTGAAAAGCTAAAGTTTTTAGCTCGGCTGGAAAAAATAATCCCTATCATGCTGCGCAGATAGAATTAAGGGGTAATTGAGAGGGTAATTTATATGTAAATTGGGCCGAGCTGGGTAATGGGCCATTCTGTGGGCCACAGTAAGGACTAAGTAAAAGGCCTTGAAGTTAGCCCGGTCCAAAAGAGCTTTGTAGTTAGCTCGGTCGGCATGGTCAGAGCAACGACAGTTAGCTCGGTCAAACCACATTGAGCCGAGGTATTTTGGGCCTTTTTCTTAGGACCTTGCTGTTGAATAGCTCGGTCTAAACACGCTATGGATAGCATAGTCTCAACAGGTGAAACCGAAGTACAAGTAACAGAGGAGAGAACTGAGCTAGCTAGAGCTCGGTCATTTTAGCTAGTTTAGCATGGCTATGTTATCTCGGTCGTATTAACATCCAACTGAGGTAAAACCATCTCACTTGGTTTAAGCAGTGAGGGGGGTGTTGAAGGATAAGCATTATCCTTCAGGAGTGTGATTCCTAGGAGGACTCTACATGGAAGAGTAAAAGTCCTACTAGGATTGTGCCACGCAGAACCTATAAAAGCTCATAACATGACCTATGGAAGAGGTAACACAACTTTGATTCTCTAATACACAAAGCTTTTGTCTATTTGTCTATTTTGCTGACTTAGGCATCAGAGAGGTATCCGGCACACACCTGTCGACTAGCTCACGTTTGTGTTTTCAGGGAGTAAAGCGACGACGTACGGAGGAGCGCAGACTTGATCAACAGGATTATACGAGAACAATATTTCGTGCTCGTACAATTATAATATATATATTGATTCATTACTTTGGAAGGGTAGAAATAGGACTTTCTTCTTATAATAGGTCGCGGGCGGCTTCGCTCTAACTTGGTTTGAGTTGTTGCTGCTTGCCCTTTTTTTTTTTTTTTTTAGGGGGGGGGGGGGGGAAGGTGTTGGTTTTGGGTTTTCATTACCAAAACAATTTTGCTTTGATGAGGAAGTGATCTTCACCCTTCGTTCTATTAATGGGACAGGTGTCACACCCGCACCAATTCACTCTACCACCAGATCACTCTAGGAATTAACTCTAGAGATCCCAACGCCAATGGTTTTATTAGGCATTATTTTAAACAATCTATAGCAAGTTAACGCTAATCGGTGGTTGTATTATTTATTTGTTTATTAGCAAGTTTTACAGATTCGTGCTTCTATCAATCAAAGTTACAAAGCTCTCAGACGCATTGGAAGCTCAAGAAATATGTGGCTCAGGCTGTTGTCTCTTTTGTAGCCAAATGGATTGCTGATTTGATGATTCAAGGCAAACCTCTTATACGGAGTGCGCGACCAAGTTGACGATTTGTTGTCTGAGTTAAGGCAGATGCAATGCTTTTTAAAAGATGTAGACACAAAACAAGTTGAACACGAGATCATCCATCATTTGGTTGGGGAAATCAGACAAGTTGGTTATGATGCAAAGAATATGATCGCAACCTTTTTCTTTAAGGTTGGGCCAAGGAGAACATCCTCATGAGATCTACTTGCATCTCCGATGAATTCATAGCTTGACACAAGATTGGGTCGGAAATTAAATTTTATGTAGAGGATATGCCGATATAGAGCATATGTTAGCTGATTGTCATATATTTGCTCTGTATTTTCTCAACTCTTGTTTTGGTCATACTAGAGGATCTTGTAAAATAGATGCCCATGATCATGAAGTAGCCAGGTTTGCTCTATCTATGAATGTAATTTCTATGGTTGATATGGCATGTATCCAGACTGATCTTAGGCTGTTTTGACCTTCATCTATT